>CAUZXS010004048.1:25000-78067 GCA_963585895.1 Sepioteuthis lessoniana | reverse complement strand
CAAAAATGAACGTTGTACCGTAAATGGGGTTCGAACTCACTGCGATGTCGTAGTCCAGCTCAAGAACTTTTCTCTTTCTCTCTCTCTCTCTCTCACACACACACATTTATATTATTTTTCGTTTGAAATATATATATATATATATATATATATATATATATATAACGAAAATACAATTCGTACAGGGAACAAATTTAAGCTGTCGTGCGTAGCTATCGAAAATGCAGTGCCAATGGTAACATCTATGAAGAAAACGATGCAGCTGAAAAAATTCTTTATGCAAAGATGCTGGGGGAAATATCTCAGGCCAAATGGATGAAGTGTTTGAGAGCGGCTTTGATAGATGTGAATTTGAACTTCAGTTACATTCACTTTCGAGCTAATACTCTTTAGAAAATAATTGAACCCCCCTTCATCCTCGCCTCAGCCCAGGGTTAAAAAACGACTGCTGTTCTACAATGATGGCTTTGGCATTTAATAATCCCCAAAAGTTGGTATGCCATTAAACAAAGAAACTAAAGCAAACTGACGATGGTGTTATGCTCCAAATATATGCTGTAGTTTCTTTAGAAAGAAATTTCATTGGAGCCTTAACAACTTTAATATCTGTTATATGTATTCAAATCAAAACTGGAACTCTTTCTCTGATCATTTGTCCTCAATTTCAATAAGAATTTTTTTTTTCATAGATGATAGATAAAACTTATAAACAAGTTTATTTGCTTCCATCTCTATTTTGCTTTCTATCTGCCATTCAATATTCAATGATTACTTAATAGAAAATTACTTTGGTTGCAAATAGAGTTCAAAATCGTTTACTAAGATGTTTCAGTCCAGCATTTTACCCACAACGCCACGCTAAAAACAAAATGAAGGAACGTTCTTTATTCCTATAATTTATGACTAGTATTTTTCTTTATCGTTTTCAAAAAATGAGTTGCACATTATCACAGAAAATGTTTGATTCAGATTTCTACGATAGCAGTTACTCTCATAACATAATGACTCAACTGGTACGAATTAACTGACCTACAAGACGTCAAAAGGGATGTGAGATTACCGAAAGATTACACTTTATTACTGGATCTGATAAGCTCAGTGACTTGCTTTTGTAGAAATAATGAACCAAATGTATTGCGATAGAAAAAAACAAAACAAAAATAAACAATAAAACGTATGAAGTAAAATTACAGTCAAAAGAATATGGACTAACAAATCTTCATTAAAAAAAAGGAACATACGCGCTCTTCAGTTAGATAACAGGTTTTAAAAATCAGTACAAACTCGTAGAAATTTTTGATTTCTGATTCATTTTGATGGAATGTTAACCCATATGTTGTATTTTGGCCTTCGACCCGGCCAAAAATGCCATTCCAAGGTGATGCACCGGAAGGAGGTGACACATTCTAATGGCAGTTATGAGAGGAAATCGCGTGGGCGGAAACTGGCTGACGAAATGGGACGAGATAAAAAAAAAAATTCCCATGGTACACTCATAGACTGATCCACTGGAAGAGAGTGACCAGTCTCCAACTCACACGCAAACCTTGAGTAACCCTTTTCGAACCCTTACAATAAAGTGAGAGGTACATATACTTATAAAGAAGTCTTTTTGCGTCTTTATTATTGTGTCGTTATGATACTGCATATAAGAATATAACACCATAGAGACGTTAGAGAATCGCCTTCGTTGCGTGTTCATATTTACATTTTTGCTTTGTCGTTTTCTTAACATTTTTTGCCAAATGGTTCAGTATAATACTAATATATTTTAAACATATCTCTTTGACGAATAATTAATGGAACTATAAAAAGGATTCTTTACACTCCCCAGATCTCCAGAACTGGAGCTTTATCCTCAGATTATGGTTTAGTGTCAGGCCTAGAACCAATGACGGAGTCTCCGTGGCGTAGTTGTCAACTGATTGGACTGTGGCATCACAGCGTGTTGGTTTTCCAGTAGTTCTATTACGTTCAATTTCGTATTAATACCCATAAGATAAATGTGAATCAACTTATAACCGTAGCAATAGTACCACTGCAATTCTTCTAAAAGGATGACTTTGGCATTAAATAAACAACGAAGGTTGATATAGCATTAAAAACAAAGAAACCAAACCAGTTCACCTCTACTTTTGGGAGTGTCTTACGTCTCTACCGGAGATATAGTCAGAAGATTCTTAGTCCACCAGAAATGAAAAAAAAAAAAAAAACTTTGATAAGATGTATTTTCACAGGAAAAAGATATCAACCTCAATATTCTGTAAACTATACAAGAAAGCTTCTGGCATAAGCTTTCTATTATAGTCTATAGGATATATTTTCAATAACCATATTCTCTATAAAAAAGAATGATGTGAACTGAATAACTCATGTCTTACCTGATAAAAAAACCTACTTTTAAAAGTGTGCTTATTTACCCAACCCTTCTGCTCCTACCTGGATAGAAGAATTGGTAAAAATTTGAAGTGGAGAAAAACTGGTTTGCACTCGTAGTTCTCCTTCTCCTATACTGGTTGCCGTACCAAAACTTAAGATTCTAAATTGCTCTACCCTTACGTTGAGGAGATGACATAGATTCATCCCTCCTATATCAAATTTATTCTGGAATAACTAAACTAAAGTAAAGTTGCCGACCGTAGTCAAGGGTGACCAGAAGGCTCTCTTTTCAATTGCTACTACACCGAGGTATAGGGGAGGGCGCTACTCCTTTTCATGGATTGCTCCACTTTACCCTCGATACGTACCTTATATTGCCAAGTATTAATCAAAGAGGTACCAAGTACCATTTTTAAAGTCTGACGCGACCAGGGATTGAACCCCGGTCTGATGTACCTCTAGCAAACACTCTACCTTCTTGGCCAATGAGCCGGTTTAGCTTCGAAAATAACCACACCAGTCACTGTAATCTATTTAAGGCCACTTTTTGAAGACCAATTTTTGCACTTTTTTTCTCTAAATAATAACTTCATCACTCTTCAGAATAGAATCATATACTGGTAACGCAGGTTATTATATACATATAGTCATCCACAGACATCTGTTTCGTTCTATCAGAACTCATCAGTGTGACTCAAACGTCAACCCAAGCTTCTAACCATTTGGCCACGAGGAGATATTAGCTGCGAAGTAAATTTTAAACTGTTATGAATCACAATTACTATTGTTTATATATATATATATATATATATATATATATATATATATATATAGGGAACGGATAATGTCTATCATTTTCATATTAACTTTATAGAGAGAAAAGAGAAAAAAATGTAAAGAAATACGTTGTTATATTTCTCCTTAACATTCTTTTTTTTCCAGTGATTCTTATTCAAAGTTATCGTAAGCATCTATTTCAACAAGATTCAAACAATGACACCAGCAGTTGAAGGCAATTTTTTTCCAGTAACATGCATTCAATAAAAGAAAAGAAAGTAATAGTATTTTATCGTTTTTCTTTGCATCAATGTTTTTGGTTGCATGCAGGTTTTATTATTACTTAAGATTAGCAGGAACCGAATCATTCTTTATGTGATTTTAAGTATCCTCCTACTGTGACAATCTACATGAAACAATTATTTCAAAAGTTTCTCTAAATAGACACTTTATGAGACAAACCTACAAATATCACGTGGTCTTTCTTTATTATATTGCGAATTATCTGCACTCGAATCCAAACAAGTCCACCCGGTCAACATGAGTCTCATGGATTCTGATTAGATTTTTAGATTTTTTAAAAGCAACATTTATCTCCATTGAAATAATATTTCTGAATTAGCTATTGACTTCATATTCTCCAGTCAAATGACATGAAAACCACTGAATCCATATATCAAAAGGAAAAATAATAAAATTTCTACCTTCGATTCTCTCTCTCTCTCTCTCTCTCTCTCTCTCTCTCTCTCTCTCTCTCTCGTGAAGCTAATCAAGGATCATCCCCCTACCAGTAGTTTTACTCCTATCCCCTAATCAACATTAACCTGTGCATTTTTATGGGTAACCTATCCTGGAAACAGTTATTCTTTTATGGTTGTCTTCCTTAGCCTTTGTGTAATTATATATTCTGTTAATAAGTACAAAACTATATAAGTGTGTAGTTGTGTAAATAATGACTACAATTACATATGGTCTTATACGAAAAAAAAAAAAGCTAACGTTCTTCAATGTTTATAAGATTTCCGTCTATAAATAATGAAATACAAATACATGTCCCTACTTGAAACAACAAACCCACGCAAAGCACTCTGCTTTTTTAATTACAAAATCTATGCAATGACGTCTCTTATTGATCCAATATCTATAGAGACTGTAATTCGAGTAAATCGTACTTTTCTGGTTTCTTTTAACTAGTTAACTCTCACACTTTGTTTATCTTAATTCTTAACGCCTTCTCCTTATCTTCTTTTCCATCTCTTTCCCCGTCTCTTTCTCTCTATCTCTCTCTCTCTCTCTCTATATATATATATATATATATATATGTATATATACGTTTTCTCTCTGGCTCTATATCTTTTTTGTGCGTATATGAGTAAGTACGTGCATGTTTAACACTCACACACATACACGCTTGCGCTCAAGTTACTCACATAATCATACAAGTAGATGAACAGCGAGAGAAAAAGTACAGATGCAAAAAGCACCCGTTAAAAATTATGAGAAAAATGTCTCTGCATTTACATGGAAGCGCATGGCTTAACGGTTATCGCCTTAAGAAATGGTCTCGATGATCCGAATTCAAATCGTGGGCAAGCTGTTTTGCGTTTCACTTTGCACTAATACCCTTGAAAAATACATGAATCCATCTTCTCACACCAATTCTAGATGAATAGTTGAGCAGATTGGAATTTTCAGTCTGGGTACGACAAACGGTCTGAAAAATAGAAACGTCACAAAACAAACCGACGTAGATCCGCTTAAAAATGGCCTTGTGTTTAATTCTATTCATGGGGGAATGGTTAGATAAATGCATATACTCTGCGAATATATCCTTAGACTACGTATTTAAAAGCGATGCAGCCTTATTTATATATTGTAATTAAACCATTCAACTACAGACTTTCAAAGTATTGCCGTGCAGTATTAATGTAAGGTTGCACCTCTTGGACTCTAATGAAGTATTTGGAGAAAAAGCTTGACATGAAATACATAATGATGCCGCAAGATGTTTTAAACAGCACCTGAAAGCAGCACCTTACAAACCAACTACTATATGGTCATTTACTGCCCATCTCACCGCCCTTTTGGATGGGAATGTAGAATACGCCGACTGCATCTCTGCAGAGGGGTAAGACCCACCAACGAGGCTACCTGTTGGCTGTGAGTGATGATCTGTAAGGAAGTAGGATGGAACCCTGGTGGTTGAGCAGTCATTGATCCGGTGACAGAGTGCTTAATAATTTACAACACACCACTTCGGCCCTTGCTTGATCTTAAGGGCAGTCGGATAGGCTCGATCCGATCAATCGGCCGGGCTCGTGATGCCCAAGCACACATGTTTATTTTCTACCTAGGGTATTATTCAATCTGCTCTTGTGAACAATGCCCAGCTCTTTATCTTATAGATGCAAGAAGGCGGAGGCTGAAGGTCAATTGCGGTAAAAGGAAGGGACTCTTTGACCCAGGGAGATTTAGTTATAAAAACCAGAATTTGACAGAGATTCGAAATCTTGCTCTTAATATGAGTATAGTGTTACTGTATCCTCGTCTGAGCCAAGGCGAATGGGCTTCCATCTTGGTTCATTCCCTTCTCAAGTTTGACTCTGTGATGGGTGGTGGATCATAGGACCAGTGAAAAACATATAACTGATATGGCTTCTTTCTCAAAAAAAAATTTCAAACGTAATTTAAACCAATCGGGATAATGAAACAGAAGCACCTTTTCCAAGATTTATAATCATTGAATCTAACAGTGCTCAGATTACAAATTTATAATCTTTCATAATTAAAAAAGCAACATCAACAAATTTAACGCCTATTACTATCAAAATATTAAAAAAAAAAAACTCTTCTTGTTGAGGTGGAAAAGAGGAAACACGCTGATTTTCAACTTGCCCAGTCGGCTGGGGCTGTAGAATACACCGACTTCTTCTCTGCAGAGGGGTAAGACCCCCCCACGAGTGTCCTGATAGGACACTAAACAATCTGATGGTGAGGTTTCAGAAGTGCTGGAAGTTTGGGGAATGCTGAGTACCTCTTCATTGCCATCGCTCTCAGGGTCACTCTGGCCCGGCGTGGTAGCACCTGATAGGGCCCTATCTATGGGTTAAATAGAACTAACAGCATTCTTATGGTAAACTGAATTCTTTGAGTAAACTGAATAGCTTGAAATAGAAATGTTTTTGACAATTAAACCGTACTTACATTCCAACTCCGTACTTATGCTTAACTGAATTATTTGAAATAGAACTGCTTTTCGACATTGAAACTGTATTTACACTAAACTAAATTGTTACATATAATTGCCTGAATAGTTTGAAATAGAAATGCTTTTGACAATTAAAATGTGTACTTATGCTAAACTGAACTGTTTAAAATAGAACAGATTTACATAAAAATGGATTTGGCGTTAAATAACCTACAAAGGTTGATATGCCATAAAACCCAACAAACCAAACCAAACCAAACTGATTTTCTACGAAAAATGACAGTTTCATAATATCAGTGTCAAAACTTACTATCGCAAATCCTTGAACGTAAGTAAGGGGATTGTGAGAAGTAAGGAACTCTCCTTATGCACCATCGAATAAGTAAAAAGAGAGCTAAAAAGGCGAGGTGTGTCTGAAGTGAAAAGGGTACCAATCAAAAAAAGAGGAAAACAATAGAGACGAATACCTATATAATGAATTTTAACACCCCAAAAATACCAGAAAAAATAAAAGTTGGTTATACAATGGAGAGGACCAAGCAATACATAGCCAACCCATTGCGATGTTACAAATGTCAAAAATATGGCCACCATGTGGATAATTGTAGAGGGTGAGACGTGTGCCAGAAATGTGGTCAACAAAATCCTGACCACCGCATTAATGATTGTTAATACCCATACAAATGTGCCATTTGTGGCGGCGATTATCTGGTGTACGCCAGATCTTGCGAGAGGTGGAGACAAGTGAAGGAAGTATTAACAATAAAACTCCAGAATAATATTCCTTTCTAAGAAGCCCGTAAATTATTTGTTGGCTTTTAGAGCATTACATATTCCCTAGCAGTTCAGCGTAATAAATCTCCATATAACAAATATGAGACGATTGTTAAAACATTAAACCAATCGGAGCCGGGCTATTGGGAAAGCGTCATCAATAAAATCAAAGCCTTGCTTGATACTGTCAGAGCTGCAGATGCATCAACTACATCAATGGATCTTGCAGAAAACTAAAAGAAATACAAAGATGGACACTGAGCTTCTGGAGGTATCTCTATCCACGTTAAGAAGAACATACCCCTAAAGCAAATCTACATCGACAGTGAACTCTAGGCGAACTGTCAAAATTACACATCACAAATAAGCAAATATCGACTCTATTTATATACCTCCACATGATCCCATAAACGACAAAAAACTTAATAAGTTTACAGAACAAATTCCTAAACCCCACATATTACTAGGTGACCTTAGCAGTCACAATGAAATATGGGGGGGTGCCTGAAAACCAACCAAAATGGCACTCATCTGGATAAGGTAATCAATAGCAACAATCTCTGTATCTTAGATAAGAAATCTCCAAATTATCTCAAACCATCTACCGGTTTCTACTCGGCTATTGATATCACTCTATCTGATCCTTCAAGCTACATGGATTACACATGATCCCTGACGATCTTTGTGGCAATGACCCTTTCCCCAAAATACAGGAGGTTGCCCAACTTATGGATGACAACAATAAACCTCTCGGCTGGAAAACAAATAAGGCTAACTGGTTCATGATGCAAATAGCACAGATCTAATAAAACATTAATTGCAATAGGAAATGAAACTATACCAAAAACCTCACCTTTAAACGGATACAACACACCCTAGTTTAACAATGAAAGTATACTATCCGCAACCAGTACACAATTAAACACATCTTGGTCGAATGCACAAAACTAACCAACATTGGACGAAACTTTTATAATGTTGACAATATGAACGAATTATTTAGAATAATAGACCCAAAAGCAGATATTGAAATTTCTGAAAAGAGCCGGCCACCTATCAAAAATGTAGACTGGTGTATTTTCCATACTCTCAAGCACTTAACTGAGTGGAAACAAATAAGTAACATTAGATAGAAATACTGGTGTTCGCTAAAATAGCTCCAAGTATTACTGTAAGCAAACAAATGAGCTCTGGTTTGTCTAAAAATGCTAAACTACAAATTAGGCGCTCACAATTCATATATATTTGACATACATATACATAAACAGTATTTGGCATAAAATAACCCATAAGAGGTTGATATACCATAAATCCAAACAACCAACCAACCATCTCACAAATGAGCTATGAAAGGCAAGCAAAACATGCTGTGCATTGCTTGAGATATAAGGACGAACACATAAGTAACTCTCTCCTATGGACGTTCTCCTATGGACTCCTACTCATGGACACACCAGTGTTAGCCAACAAGCAAACGCTTACATTCATCACTTCTATGTGAAATCAGGGTTCCATCTAGCAGACTTACCCCATTTTAGGCCAATGGGGACGGATGGCGAGACAGATAGAGATAGAGAGAGATAGAGAGAGAAAGAGAGTGAGAGAGAGAGAGAGTAAAAAATATATTGTTAGATACCACTTGGTGATTATTGAAATGATAGACCAGAGTTATTAAAAGTAAATAGTCAATTTTTCTGCTATGGGAATATGCTGCTCTTGGTAGGAAACCCATCTTCCCTATTTCCACATCCTGCATAAAAATGAGAATATGACTGGACTGTACTGTACTCTAATCCAAATGCAAGCCAGGGGAGTTAATTATATTTGTGACGATTCATATCAAATTAACGTAATTATATAAGTGCCAGTTCATAACAGATCTTTCAATATCTGTTCTGAGGTTCTCTAACTTATCTTTGAAATTAGATATTATCTAATATGTACTTAGCTGACCCCCTCTATCATAAGTACGATACAACACAAGGTTGATTTCAAATCTGGTTTTAATACAGTTTTCCTTCTCTTTGATTGGTTATCTAACCAAGTTTAAAGAACAGTATACTCAACTATTTGCTTATAACTGTATAGGGTTGTGGTGAATTCATGTCTTTTCAAAGGGAATTAGCATGAAGAGACGGCAATCATATCAAGTATTTGAACTCTGGTCATCGATTTCATAGCCATAAATGATAACCGTTAAACTAAGCGTTCTACCGTTATCTAGTAATTGTTTAAGTAATTTTTCTTATTTGCTTGTAATTCACTTCTTTTATATGACTGAATTACAATCACTTTCTTATAGTAATGCAAATTACATATTATTTAATAATGTCTACTCAATATTGCGTTATTCCATACATTTAATTAATTAAATCTAGTTCGTTTAAGAAATATTTAGCTATTGAATAAGAATATTTTACGTAATATAAATTATTAGAATTTACTATTAAACAGACACCAAGGCGAATATTCTCTGAGTGTGCTAATTCCATAATTTTTCAAAAAGTAGTAAATCCTAACAGGGTTCAGAAAGCAAATATTCCCTTCATTACCCCCCAAAGTAAATGTTTTCAAGGACAGATATATAGTGGCCTAGTCGGCTGAGGATGCAGAATACACCGACTGCATCTCTGCGGAGGTGTAAGACTCCCCCAGCAAGTGACGTGGATATGACACTAAACTATTTGATGGTGATGTTCCAGAAATTCTTGGGCTTTGGGAAATGCCGCGTGTCCCTTTATTGCCATTTCTCCCAAGTAAACGTTGGCTTGGATTGATAGCATCTTATAGGGTCCGATCTATCGATCAAATAGAACTTTAGCGTTTTGAGGATAACACAATGTTTTTTAGGCAACACAAATGAATTACGAAAATTTACTTTAACAACACAACAACGATAGTTCTTTATTTGCAGCTTTGAATATTTGGTTTGCTTTTGGTGCTGCAAGACTCATGGTGTTTAGGCTTGTTAGTGTTGGAGACGAAATGGCTTAGCGGGATATTGAGATGGCAGCGTGTTGTTGGACTTGTGAGGGATGTGTTTAAAGTCACCGTGTAGTTTTGTATCTGGTTTTTGGAGGAGAGTCTGCGATATCCCCACGTTGTCGAGAGCGGAGTTACGCTCGGATCGACATAGTCAATTTTTGGGGTGACATGAAGTGGTGCCTGTGGAAGGCATGCTGAATGTTTCTAATTTATGTTCAACTGGGATTCCTCGTAAAGAATCCATAAATTAGATGGTTCCCTCATTGAGTGTCCATGTTGCTGCTGCTAGTGTTAAGGCCACAGTGAGATGTCCACACTGGGTGGCTTGTCTAGCTAAAAAGCATCGCTAAGCAGAGACGACCAAGGGCACGTCTGTTCTGGTCGCCGTCTCAAGCCGAAGAGACTGGATTTGGCCGCTCACCCGTTTTGCTAACCGGAAATGAAGGTTCGGGCTGAATAGGATAAGTCATCCTGATTGGGTGAAATTCAGTGTTGAATTAAATTGCGCGCCAAACCAAAATACGAGATTTTCCTCTTCTCTACAGAACTAAACGATGTACTTATACACAATTGAATTGATTGAAAAATAACTGTTTTCATATTTCACAGTGTAAACAAAATGATTGTACTTATGCTTAACTGAATTATTGGAAATAGAACTGTTTACATGTATAAAAATAGATTTGGCTTTAAATAACCAATAATGGTTAATATGCCATAAAACAAAACCCAAATAAAACAATAGATAGACTATCACCCATAAGTAAGTACAACCAACTATTTATTAAATGCGAAGCAAACTATGTAACAGAAAAATAATATTGCAACACTTTTTTCATAAAGAATGCGTAAATATATGTAAGTTGTGAAATTATTTTTGAACTGCTGCATTTTCTTGACACATTTTCAACGCTGTATATTTTGGGAATAATGCATTATAATTATATTTTTGATTGTATAATGTTTCTCTGGAAATAATAAAATCATGGGATCTGATAAAGAATTAAAGCTTTAAAAAAAGATACTGTTATTATTTACACGGAAACTACAACAAACAGCTGGCAAACATAGATAAAGTTTTCCTTAATAAAACATATTTTCTATTTATAGTGACCGTCTGTGTGGCAATGCAGTTTTGCTGAGATTTACCCTAATCATTTATATATAAGATGCGCTATATTTATGCCCTTCATCCAAAAAGTTATGAAAAATGTGGTGTATTCAATAAGTTCCCAGACTTTTTTGTACGGGCATTTAAAATTGTCGTAGACTCTTGAAAATTCAGTATTTAGAAGTCATCAGTAGAGCTTAGCTCTGATTGGCTGTTGCAAATTTATATATAGAGCCTTTTCTGTGGTCATTTTTTTTCCTCTTTGTGTGGATTCGCAGGTTAGCTGCCGGGATGGCAGTTGGAGTTAGATCGATGCCAACTGGGTCATTTGGGTGAGGGGGGGGTCTGATGTTGAAAGACCCGAAACCCCCCATGAACCCAAAGGAAACATCACTGACGACCCATCCCGATGCATCAATTAAGATGTATGGTATAAATGCTATACATCTTATGAAATGACTGATCAATTTTTATGATTAAGGTTCAAATGAACAGCTACAGCAGCAATTGGAATACACCCTACTAAAGCCTGATTGTCACAGCTGGTGAATTTCACAAGTGAAATCTGGACGTGAAGGAGAACGATATGCAATAAAATTCTGTTTTAAACATGGAAAAATGCCAGAAAAGCGTATGGAATGCTTCAGACTGTTTTTGAAGCATCTTGCATGATTCGAGCATCAGTTTTTGAGTGGCATAAGAGATTCAAGGAAGGCAAGGAGTCTATGAGGTGTGAGAGAAGTAAGGAAGTAAGGAAGTCAATACACCAGAGTTGATTGGCCAAAGGGTTAGGATTAGGGTTTACTATGTTAAGGTTTTAAGGGAGTTCAGGAAGAGATTCACAGGGAAGAGGTTAGCACTCTTCAAATAAGGTCAGTGGCATTTCCAGCAGGACAATGCACCAGTCTACAACTCCATCCTTGTCACTGACTATTTGACCAAGATAGGCATCAAGACAGTTCCTCACCCTCCCTATAGTCCAGTCTTTCCTCCCTCTGACTTTTGGGTGTTCTCTAAGCACAGAGGTTGTCATTAAGAGAGAATTGAGGAGATGAAAGAGGCTGTGCCAAAGGTCATTGAGACGCTTACACAAGAGGACTTCCATGGGGCCTTCCAGAAGTTGTTGGAACGGTACAACAAGTGCATTGCAGCCACAAGAGATTACTTCGAAGGGGACTAGAGTTTCATGTGTGTACTATCAATAAAAGTACCCATACGAAAGAAGTCTGGAAACTTATTTACTGATCCTCGTATAACTAATCCATTTACCTTTTTCCAACCACTCACCATATACGGAAGGAGATGATCCGAACATAAGTTTTATCTGTAGACCAAGCCAATGTGTTTTATGTCGTTATAGAGAAATATGGAATGTGTATTTGTTTATAATTTTATTTCTTCATTTTTTGAGTCTCTTTTTGTCACCAGTTTCTTGCCTTTTTCTCTGAACATGTACTGTCTTTGTTCTAAATAAGTATAAATTATGTTTAAAGATAATGTAAAGTACATAGATATTTATTTTTAGGCTGTACCAACTGACAAAATGTTGAACAACTACTAAATTTTTGTTCAATTTAGCAGCTACAGATTATAAAAAGTCAATGAGTATTATTCAAGGTATTTTCCTGAATTTCGTAGACCGAAATTAGATTTGCATTTTATATAAATATAATTGTGTTACCTTACCACATTTCACTCTGTTTTTACTTTTGCCCTAATTAACTGTACTTAATTGATTTACGATGGTTGTAACTGAAAGGAACATAATTTTTCATCATTCCTTTCTTCAAAATGCAGTGTCATCGATTTCATGAATATGTTTCTAAAAAAAGAAAATAACTTGAATTTAACGAAGATATATTTAGATTTTTGATATACCCTTTTAATTTCAGATATTCTTAAGGACTTAATAAAAAGCTGCGAATTTTATCGGACGAAGGCTGACGATGTTATTATAAAACAAGGCGACAAAGGAGATGCGTAAGTACATAATACAGAAATTTTGTTATTTACTTGTTGAAAGATTTTCACATCCGCGTTAGCTGACGGTCTTTCACTGGAGTTTTAATGATAGCAAGTCTCCTCAAATCTCCAGGACTCAACACAGTATCCCAGCCGATCTAAATAATGCTGTAGTTTGGACAATCTCCATTTGTCCCATTATTTCCAAGTCCTCCAGTATCAATCATTTTGTGATTGTATCAAAAGCACCAATAACGATTGATATAACTGTCACTTTCTTGTTCCACAGTTTTTTTTTTAGTTTTTTTTCCAATTCCGTTGCAAGGTCCATGTACTTATCTCTCTTTTCTCTTTCTTTCAATTTTACCCCATGGTCCACTGCGACAACAAAGTACACAATTCTGCAAGTTCTCCCTTTTTTGTTGATTTTTATTAGGTCTGGTCGTCATGCCGAGATTAAGTGATCCATTTATATCTCAAAATCCCAGTAAAGTTTATTTCATTCACCAGGACAGATTTTAAGCTGCGCATATACCTTTTATTCGTATGATTAAACTTCAAATTTCGCCCAGTTCCAAGTTGATCACCTCACCCACCCAGTCGTGCCAAGCCGTATATTCTTTATGTGCTAATTTGCTGCATTCGCTTATTATGTTATTGACCTTTTCGTCTCTATCACAATATAACCTACATATGCTGTTTTATTGTGTTTTATCTATTCTTGCTTGGATATGGTTGGTCCATATGGCATTGTATTGTGCTGCTATTAGAAGAAATTCAGTTTCTCTCGTAAGGTTTCCCTTTTTTAGACATGTCCACGTTTTATCATTAAAAACGTACATAGAGTTGTTTTTCTTCCCTCTTTTGTTTTCCGGTTATTGTTTTGTTGGTCTTGGTGTTGTTAGTATCATCTCTAGTGGCTGTTATCAGTCTTTCTCTGCGTTTTTCTATGTAGTATATCGAATATAGAGTCCCATGGGAAACTTTAGCGGTGAGAGAAAAACGTGCACTAGTGAAAACAGCCTCCAAAAACTATCGAAAAAACCCAACAAACACAAATGCCTTAAAACTAAAAACGGCACAATATCAATTAGCAGGCATATATATAAAGGAACAGACAGAATACATTCAAAATCAGATAGATAAGATTAGAGACTCGGTGGAAGATAGACAATCTAGAATTGCCTGGCAAACAATAAACGAAGTGAGCAGAAGAAAGAACACAGCCAAAGCAAAACTTAAAGCAGCAAACCAACAAGAAAGAATAAAACTGTGGAAACAGCACTTCGAAAACTTACTTGGAAACCCACCAAAAATAACGCATCAACCAATCACCAGAATAATTAGCAAACAATTAGACATTAAACTTGGACCGTTCACACAAGAAGAACTCGACTCGGTTCTCAAAAAAATTAAAAATAGGAAAGCTGCAGGACTGGACGAAATTCCCCCGGAAGTATGGAAGACCAGACAATTCGACGACATACTGCTCCGACACTGCAACGCAGTATACAATCAAAATCCGATAGATAGATGGACGAAGGGATGCATACTCCCCTTCCCTAAAAAGGGGGACCTCGGATTAGCCAAAAACTACCGAGGCATAACACTTACATCCATAGCTGCCAAAATCTACAATGCCCTACTACGAAACCGAATAGAACCCAAAATCGACAACATACTTAGAAAAAACCAAAATGGCTTCCGAAGAAATAGATCCACGACCTCACAAATATTAACCATCCGCAGAATCCTTGAAGGTGTACGGGCAAAGAACCTACAAGCGACATTAATATTTGTCGACTTTACCAAGGCTTTCGACTCCATTCACAGAGGAAAGATGGAACAAATCCTACTAGCGTACGGCATACCTAAAGAAACCGTAGCGGCAATAACGATTCTCTATAGAAACACTAAAGTAAAAGTACGATCACCGGATGGAGACACAGAATACTTTGACATTGTAGCAGGAGTACTACAAGGAGACACGCTGGCTCCGTATCTCTTTATCATTTGTCTAGACTACGTACTTAGAACATCGATTGACAAAATCAAAGAGAATGGCTTCGAACTGACGAAGAAAAGAAGCAGAAGATACCCCGCAACAACAATTACCGACGCCGACTACGCCGATGACATAGCGATACTGGCAAATACACCTGACCAAGCCGAAACACTTCTGCATAGTTTGGAACGAGCAGCAGCAAGCATAGGCCTCCATGTTAATGCACACAAAACGGAATATATGTGCTATAACCAAACGGGGGACATCTCCACTCTAAAAGGAACCCCTCTTAAACTAGTAGACAAATTCACGTACCTAGGAAGCAGCGTCGAATCAACCGAAAAGGACATCGAAACGAGGTTAACGAAAGCATGGACAGCTATCAATAGGCTATCGACTATATGGAAATCAGACCTAACCGATAAAATGAAACGCAGTTTCTTCCAGGCAGCGGTCACATCGATACTGCTATATGGATGCACTACATGGACGCTAACAAAACGGCTGGAGAAGAAACTAGATGGCAATTACACAAGAATGCTGCGTGCAATCCTCAACAAGTCCTGGCAGCAACACCCCACAAGACACCAACTGTACGGCCACCTGCCCCCTATCTCGAAAACTATTCAAGTTAGGCGAACCAGACATGCAGGACATTGCTGGAGAAGCAGAGATGAACTCATAAGAGATGTACTCTTATGGATCCCCACACACGGCCGCGCAAAAGCAGGACGACCAGCACGAACGTACATTCAGCAGCTATGTGAGGATACAGGTTGTTGTCCTGAAGACCTGCCTAGGGCGATGAACGATAGGGAGGAGTGGAGAGAGAGGGTCAGGGATATCCGTGCTGCCAGCACGATATGATGATGATGATGATATCGAATCGTAGTATCAATGCGTCAACGCTATCTTCAATGGTGGCAATGCTCTTCCTCCCTATTTCCTTGTTATATAGTCTGTCAACGTCATCTCTAGGATACAAGGCCTTATGCATGGTGATAAGTTTTCTTGTTTTTTGGTCCATTTGTTTGAGTTCTTTTCTGGTTCATTTTGTTTCCTCTTTTTTTGATGGTGACAGCTTCCGATAATCCCAATTATTTGAAGGTTTCCTTTTCTCCGAGCGTTTTTCTTGATCTGGTAGTTTGACTCCTTCCGTCATGTGTCGTGTGCCGCTTATCATTAGTAGTATGGCACATTTTTCTATGCTTAAATCCATTTTTTATATATTGGCACTATATTCTCACAGTCTGTATTAGGGTTTCCAATTCTTTTTGGTTTTGGGCTGTTTGATGCCGTCTATGTACATCAAGTGGTTGAACTTTCCATGCAATTTACTGAGTTTATATCCGGTTGTGCATTTCCTAAGGATGTTTTTGAGTGGCATCATGGCTATCCCAGATAGTAATGGAGATTGTGCATCTCCCTGAAACATGCCTCTTTGGATCTTTACCTCGGCCAAGCTCTTTCCTCCGTCTGTCATTTCCACTATCCAGGTTTCCATGGTCTTCTCGATAAACTGTACGTCTTTGTCGGATATTTTATTCATTTTAAGACAGTGTAGTATCCAGTTTTGGGGGATGGTATCTTTAAACTTTTTGTAGTCAACCCAGGCAATAGCTAGTTTTTTCCGTCTCGTTTTACTCTCGATAAGAATGTGTTGATCTATATATTATAATTCTCCTGGCATACATATATATGTGTGTGTGTGTGTGTGTTTGAGTGTGTGTCAGATTTTTTTTATATATTTAATAGCATGGAAGCTTATCAGCGACCACTGATTTCATCCCGTCTTTATATGACAATCCTCAGGCAGAAATTATACCACAAACCCACTAAATGAAATAGTTTCAACCATACACTGTAGTAATATATATATATATATATATATATATATATATATATATATATATATATATGTGTGTGTGTGTGTGTGACTACAGTGAATGATGTGTATATGTATATGTGTGTGTATGTGTGTGTATGTTTTGAATGCTCTAAAGTAGTTTTGATATTAGGTCATCGTGAGGAGAAAAAGATCTCGGGGAAAAGATATTTTCAAGAATTTCTTTTTTTTTTTAGTTTTTAAAGAAGTTGATATGTAATGAAGAAAGCAAAGAAAAATGTACAGGTGACATGACATATCCATCTCCCTGTTTTCGAAAAGATTAAGATTGATTTCAACAATTTTGCGCTCGAGAATCAGAAAGAAATAAAAAGAACACTTACTTATTAAGAGAAAATCGATAGAAAATGGATAATAAAACATTATTATTCATTTTCTATCTTACTTTTTCTCATAACATATTTTCTTTTTTTAACAATCAAGTTTTAGATCAAGATATGAACATTAGTTAACCCTGCCAGAAGAAACTCAGAACATTAATCTAGTTATATAGCAGTGAGCTTAGCGGCAAAATTGGTTGCTTTGGTGACTACATTTTAGAAAAAGGCAAACATGAACACAGCAACAAATACATATATATATATATATATATATATATATATATATATATATATATATATATATATATAAGTGTGTGTGTGTGTGTGTGTGTGTGTGTAAAGTGCTGTTTTTTCGTATTTGTTTTTGTGTTCGTGAATAATTTATAGTTGTATCGATTTCTTTCATGATACAGTTACATCTTTATTAACACATTTTCTGAATGGCATTTGAAATGCAATCATTGAACTGTGCTTTGTTGGCCCCTGTGGCATTTAAATTTCATTCAAGTCCAAACAGAGATCAAAATATTCGCTCCAAGACAGAAATCTGTAAATCATAGCTTATTTTATTTCTGTTCTCTTTCTTTTAATAGTCTATCTATCTATCTATCTATCTATCTATCTATCTATCGATCCAAATATTAATTTCTTTGCGTCTATTTGTAACTAAATACTTAGGAAAATGGGATATTTTAAAATGAATTATTCCCTGGATTTGCCTGGATGTTAAAGTGAAATTGGCTTTGAGTCTATTAGGCTACCGGGAGCCCAACTATGGGTGCTCTTTGAATATCCCAATCGCTAAATTTCCAGGTTTACACACAAAGAGAAAAAAATCTCACGTATTTCTTGATTTTGCAATCAGCTCAAGATCGAAGCTAGTTTTAGATTAATGGGGCATTACAAAAGAGAATAGAAAGTATAAGATGGCGTTCACAACAATTCTTTAGAAGACTTAGAGTCTCTGTTTCTTTCTTTATCTGATGCGATCACTGATCATCAGAAGACAATCATGTCATTACTTGTATTCGTTTGTCAACATCACCTTGCCAGCGGGTTTAGAAAATGCAGAGAGTTAATGCCCCACCCCCACAAAAAATGAAGCGTCCTTGCAATGATACGTAACTGAATTTGATCGTGGAGCTTCAGTTATTGAGATTTCGTAAGTGTAGAATACTCCTTAATGGCCATTACTCTCAGATCCACTCAGAGCTGGAGTCATAGTAATTTTAAAGGACCCATCTATGGGTAAATAGACCTGTTTAAAATTATTCGTATTCAATAAAACTATTAAGAAACAACAACCAGAAAAATATAAATCATCATTAAGTCGCACTGACAGCACGAATTCCTCTCTCTCTCTGTCTCTGTCTCTGTCTCTCTCTCTCTCTCTCAGTCTCTCTCTTTTCAATCTCTCTCCCTCTCTCTCTCTCTCCCCCTATCTCTCTCTCTCTATCTATCCATTTATCTATCTATATCTTTCCATCTATTCTTATCATCCATCGCTTTAAACAAAGAAACCAAACCAAACCAAGTTCGTCTTACTTGGATGGTTTTTGAGATGGCAGTACAGCTCTTGCTTTGTGGGGTGTTGCTTCCAGGATTTGTTCCAAAAAAGCTTGGAGCATTCTTTAGAATATAAATATGAGCATGCAATGACCATGATACCCTAATCTATCGGTATAAAATAACCTAAGATGGTTGACATGCCGTTAAAATCAATCAATCAATAAACAAAATAATACATTACACTATTCGTAAACCTATGTAAATATTACTTTTGCAGTTGATATTTTTTACTTGATTAAATGAGAAGATTATTTGCGTTTAATAAAAAAAAGAGTTGGCGAAAAATGTCATTAGACAAGAACATTTGATAACCTCACTGAAATAGAATACGATCATCGTCGATATTATTAAGATAACAACATTTTCCGTCAAACTAAGACTGAATTGTAACACTGAGTAACTCACATAAAAACACGGAATCTTTTAAAGAGGTAAAAATGTATAAATCCTTTCGTCTGCCAATGAGTCTATGCATAAACATATACGTATTGCTAAATTATAATAATGTGTCTGAGCGTAAGCATATGTAATGTTAATATACTTCGCTAATACGAATATCTTATTTGTAATCTAAATCCTGTTGTAAATATAATATATTTGCGTAAACTGTTGAAGGGGGAATCAATGTAGCGCATGGTGGTGATGGTAACTTAATTTTTGAATAAGCAATGGCAAGGGGTCAAGGGAGTTCCTGCCTGGACTTGATCAGAATTGTTTGGTGGCAAGGGAAAATGAAAACTAAAGAAAACACTTATCTAGCTTACGAACGTTGCAAGAAGACCAAAGTTAACGGTAAAGTCGCTCCGCCTTTTTCAGTTCAACATTACAAAAACTGATATCAAAAGAAAAACAACAGAAAAGTTTAAATGAAGTATTTGAAGAAATAGATGACAGATTGGTACTTTCTGCAATAAATTTGTTTCAAGGTATTCACTCTCCCGTCTCTCTCTCTCTGCATATATATATATATATATATAATTGTTTATGGACTGTTGTCTATTCATACACACACACACACACACACACACACATATATATATATATATATACAAATTTCATTGAACATAATAGACATTTTCTGTCTACATATCTTCTTCTGGATCCGTTCGTATTGCCGTATTGCTTTTATCGTATTCGGCAGGAATTGATTTGAAGATTCTCGAAGAACTACATATTAGAAACATGCAAACGACACTTAACAGAATTAATTTTCAAACCAGTGGTAATGTACTTAAATGTATTTAACTACTGACACTTTTTATAGAAACCCATTTAAAAGCAAACGCCATACTCTTCAACGGTAAAGACGCTCTTACATAGTAGTAATATGCAAAAACAAAAGTTACATCACTTTTGTAAAAGATCCTCCCCTGATGATGGCCCAAAGTCAGGTAGAATGTACTAGGGATACACCTAACTTTGGACAATACATAAATCAATTCCTGTCGAATACGATAAAAGCAATACGGCAATACGAACGGATCCAGAAGAAAATGTGTAGACAGAAAATGTCTATTATGTTCAATAAAATTTGTATTAACGAAGAAATGCAGCTAATATATATATATATATATATATAGAGAGAGAGAGAGAGAGAGAGCAGTCCATCATTTAAACAATTTTATTAAATGATAAAGGCATATGTTGTCTATATAATTTTATGAGGATCCTTTCCAACTTTCTGACAAGTGCTTTAATCTTAGGTTGGAGTTGGTAGATAAATTCACCAAATTGTTCCCGAGCGCTTTCAGACCCTTCATATGTCATATATATTGCGGTAAAATAAGAAAATGTCAAAAAAATTTTTTTTCAAAAGCAAAGTTTCTGTAGTATCACATATTTATAAATCAATCCATATAATGCCTTCATATATCTTTATATTATTATAAACCGAACATAACACACATTCACACACGTGCGTGCAGGCACACATACTCTGGTACAAAATCTATTGCTACTGACAATTCTGTGTAAGGATGCCCTATTTAAGGATTTTAATTCGTTTTTATGATTTTAAAACAACCTTAATACCATGCACTCGCTTTTAAAAGCAATACATATATATATAGTCTAGTGGATAGAGTATTTGCCAATGGTCCCGGAGACCTGGATTCAACCCCTTGTCGCGTTATACCAAAGACATTTAAAATGGTACTTGATACCTCCTTGTTTAACACTCAGCAATATAAGGTACGTATCAAGGGTAAAATGAAGCAATCCAGGGAAAGGAGTAGTGCCTCCCCCTCCACCTCGGTGTCGTAGCTATTGAAATAGGAGCTTTCCGGTCACCCTCGACTCCGGTCGCCAACAACAACTTACTTTATATATATATATATATATATATATACTAGATTTTATATATATAATGCCATGGAAGCTTGTCAATGACTTTAGATCTCATGAAGTTTTACAGTTAGCAATCACCAGGCATATAACTATATAAAATCTAATATATATTTATTATTATTATTATTATTATTATTATTATTATTATTATTATTATTATATAATAGCTCTATCACAGATATTGAGAACTCAACAAATTATATTGCACTTCGTTCACCACAAACCAACAAAGAGAATTAGTGACAACCAACACTGTTACAATGTGTGTTATGTTCGGTTTATAATAATATAAGGATATATGAAGGAATTAGGAGGTGCCCGTGGTGTAGTCGTTATCGTCGTAGGAAATGAACACGGCGACTCGAATCCTGGACGAGACTGATTGCATTTCACATAGCACTAATACCCTTGGGGAAGGTATGAATCCAATTATTCTCCCTCCAGCTATGGATAAATAGTAGGACAGACTAGGTTCTTCAGCCTTGGTTAGGCAACTAGTCTAGGAGAAGGAAAACTGTGAATTCAAACCTGTTAAACTCCGCTTAAAAATTGACCATGTGTCATATCCTGCCCGAGCGGAGGGGTTGGTAAATAGCACCAACACTGTTACAATATATATATATATATATATATATATATATATATATATATATATGTGTGTGTGTGTGTGTGTGTGTGTGTGTGTGTGTGTAAATGTATGTGATGGAGTGTAAACCTTAGATTCTAGATGATTATCTATAGCTTTTAGCAACATAGCTTTCTGCTGACATTTTTTTTAAGGAAATCCTCCTTTCCCTTTAAGGAAGAAACATGTTAGTTTTAAAAATACCCTGTCCAATGCGTAGCAAATCTGGTAACCCTATGCCAACCGTTTGATTATCTTTAGCCAACGGGCAAACTAACCTAAATTATATAAATCACATGCAACAATTAAGTCATAAATGAATCACATTATGTAGGTTACAGAACAATAAGGATAATAAAACTATCTAATAATAAAAATAATAAGTGCAAAAGTATAAGTCTAGAGAAGACTGAGTGGTCTGGATGATCCACTGGGAATTATGCAAAAAGTTTAAATTTTATCATAGGAACAAATAGTGAGGGAACAACCCAGAATACGTCCAAAAATTAGACGTAAAAAATTCTATGGGATTTTGTGATACAATTGGATCACCTAATCTCGGTTAGACAACTAGATTCAGGGCCAATCAACAAAAACATAAGAGAACCTAACGAATAGTGGACTTTGCCGTTTCGGGTGAAAACTGAGAAAAACTGAAGGAAACCGAAAAGAAAGATTAGTTTCCGGACCTTGCTAGAGAACTGAAAAAAAAAACTATGGAACATGAAAGTATGGGTGATACCAATTGTAATTGGTGCGTTTGGTACAGTCACCAAAGGATTGGTGCCGCGATTGGAGGACTTGGAAATAAGAGGACAAGAGGAGACCATCTAAACCACTGCATTATTGAGATTGGCCAGAATACTAAGAAGAGTTCTGGAGACTTGAGGAGACTTACTGTTACTCAGATTCTAGAGAGAAACCCATCGTCTAACGCTGGTGTGAAAAACTCTTAAAAGAGTAAAATAAAAATAAAGTGTATGGAACACCCAATTCCAGCGATAAGTCCTGTTCTAATTTTAGTAAAAGAGAAGACAATACCTTTTAAACTCGTATATGTTGCCCAGCAAATCAGAGTAAAAATAAAGGAACACGAAAAAGTGGAGAAATACCAAGACCTAGCCAGAAAGCCGAAAACATGGAATATGAATGTGACGGTGGTACCATTCATCATTTGAGCCCACGAAACAATTTCAAATTACCTGAAAAATAAAACTGAGTTATCAAGAAACAAGAGGACTAATAAAAACTCTTCAAGTCAGAGCACTGTTAAGAAGTAGCAGCATACTGAGAAGATTTCTTGTTTGGTTGGTTTGTTGAGTTTTATGGCATATCAAACTTTGTAGTTTATTTAACACCCAAACCATTTTTATGTAAATAATCAGTTTTATTCAAAACAATTTAGTTTAGCATAAGTACACAGTTTAGTTTTCAAAAACATTTCTATTTCAAACTATTCAAGCAGTTATATATAACAATTAACTTTTGTATAATTACTGTTTCAATGTCAAAAACAGTTCAATTTCAAATAATTCAGTTTAGCGTAAGTACGCAGTTTAAATGTAAGTACAGTTTAATTGTGAAAAACATTTCAATTTCGAGCTATTCAGTTTAGTGAAACAGTTCTAATTTAGCTAATTCAGTTTAGTATAAGTAGAGATTTTGTTTACACACAGTTACATGTCAAAACAGTGCTATGTTAAACAATTCAGTTTTGTGTAAATACAGTTTCAAGGACAAAAACAGTTCTATTTCAAATAATTCAGTTTGGCATAAACACGCAGTTTAAATGTAAGTAAGGTTTAATTGTGAAAAATATTTCTATTTCAAGCTATTCAGTTTAATCAAACAATTCAGTTTATCATGAGTATGCCGTTAGTTCTATTAAACCCATAAATAGAGCCCTATCAGGCGCTACCACGCTAGGCCAGAGTAGAACTAGGACCAATGGCAATGAAAGGGTGCTCCGTATTCTCCAAGGCCCCACCATTACTGGGACCTCACCATCAGACTGCTTAGTGTCATATCCAGGACACTCATTTGGGGGGTTCTTACCCCCCTGCAGAGGTACAGTCAGTGTATTCTACAGCCCCAGCCAACTGGGCAATACACAGAGTTAATGTCAAAATAGTTTTATTTCAGATAATTCAGTTTAGCATAGGTGCACAGTTTAGATGTCAAAACAGTTCTATTTTAAACAATTCAGTTTAGAATAAATAAGAAGTTTAAATGCATAAAAACAGTAAACGCCAACCACAGTTTCGTTCTATTTAACCCATAGATAGGACACTTATCAGGTGCTACCAATCCGGACCCGAGTGGACCTGGGAGCGATGGCAATAAAGGGTTACTCCTCATTCCCCAAAGCTCCAGCATTGCTGGAACCTCACCATCAGATTGTTTAGTAACATATTCAGGACACTTTTTGGGGGTGGGGTCTTATCCCTCTGCAGAGAAGCAGTCGGTGTATTTTACAGCCCCAGCCGACTGGGCAAAAGAAGATTTCTGCATAGCTTAATTGACTAGGACATCAGTGAGTAACATTGGGCAAATTATCAAATACATTTATTTCCAGCAGTATTCCAACTTGTGAATAATCTACAGATTTTCTGGTACGTATGAAGTCTACTGCACTTACACTTTCCTCATCGAAACGTTTCGAGAACTGACACTGATTCGTCTAGACATCTTTATTATATTATTTCATATCAATTTCTAAGGTAATTTCGTTCATTCTATGATTACATTTTTTTTGTAATTGTTTATTAATAGTTTTTTTCTTTTCCCACAGTTCTATCGAATACAAATAATTTTAAACATATATTTTTGTTCCATGTGTAAGACCATACACCAGTACTACCACTTCAAATCATGGTAGACCGGGGAGGGATAGCTGTGAAGGGTAACTCCACACTTAGAATTTGAGCCTCACCATCATACTCCGGTCGCTCTAGATGTCTTCCTCTATATTTTTTTCAATTTAGAAAGAATAAAGACCCAACCTCGATGATTTGTAGCACAAACTGTGTCGTTTTATGCATATATGTGGTCAGACTATAATCAATCCATTGTTAATAAGCTTTTTCTCAAAAAACTGAGCCATTATAAGATTCTGAAAATCGATTCTTTGTTTTGACGAATCTTTTTTTTTCTTGAGCCAATGCGACGCAGTAATTATACACGTGTTTTCACAATGTCACGAGTGGATTTAGCATTTCACGATGTCAAGAGTAGATTTAGTATTTATCTTTTAATCTGTTTATAAACATTTCAGTAAACCAAGCAATGACAAAAACACCCAATCTCTTTCTCTCTGTCTCTGTCTGTCTCTGTCTCTCTGTATTTCTCTCTCTGTCTCTCTCTGTCTCTGTCTCTGTCTCTGTCTCTCTCTCTATCTCTCCCCTTTCCTTTAACAATTATATATTATCCCATATTCTAGCTCACAGACAGTTCAAGAAAAAAAGCTTACTCGTAAAGGCACCAATACAAACACACACATGAATGCAACCATGTGCATATTGTTATATACAATCATAATTCCATACACACTGACCCTTCAATGAAAAATCTCATATGCAAGAATGCGTATACACGAATACATAAATGTGTGTACGCACGTATTCTGTTCAACAGTAAATTGTGATACAATAGGTAGCATTCATTTCCGTTTGTGTTGGGTCCGGTCAGAGAATCTACACAAAGGGCCTGAGGGTGAGATCTCCCGTAAGACCGAAAGTGGAGGAGGGAGGAAAGGTCTCAGAGAAGACAGAGAGAGTCAGTTGACAAAGGAAGACAGAAGAGAACAGTCGGCCTGTGACAACTGTCCAGGGAAGGACCCGGTCGGCAGAAGGAGGCAATGAGAGAAGACAGTCAAAGATCATTCCTAGTGACTTTGTGGAAGTTTCGCGCAAAATACACGCCTGCAAAAGCCCGCAAATGCACGGAGATTTGCACAAAAGTGTCACATAGACTTGCCCTTTCTTGCAATTGGAGCTGACCCAAACCCGTATTTGTTCATTTGTTCTTTCTTCCATCCTCTCAGTTGTGTTTTGTGTGTGCATAATGAAATGTGTAATGCATCTGATCGGAAACCACTAGATGAATCACTGGCCATGAGTAATTTGGTTTAACTACTTTGAGATAGTCGGAGGTCGTCCGGCAGGGGTGTTATCACAAATTACTGGGTCTGAATTGAAAATTCTTTACCTCATTAACCCATACGTGATAAGAGTCTATCGTTCATTGCTTACGGCATGTCCTCAGAGCTACACCCCGTATTTTCACAGAACTGCTGTATGTAGGTTCGAGCTGGTCGCCCTGCTTTTGCTCAGCCATATGAAGAAGTCCATAGGAGTACATCACTTATGAGTTCGTCCCTTCTTCTCCAGCAGTGTCCTGCATGTCTGGTTCGTCTAACTTTGATAGTTTTCGTGATGGGTCGTAGGTGGTCGTACAAGTGCTGCATTGTGGTGTGTTGCTTCCAGGTCTTGTTCAATATTGCTCTCAGCATTCTTGTGTAGTTGCCATCAAGCTTTTTCTTCAGCCGTTTAATTAACGTCTATGTAGTGTATCCATACAGCAGTATCGACACGATCGTTGCTTGGAAGGAACTACGTTTTATTTTATCGGTCAGGTCTGACTACCATATGACCAATAGCCTATTGAGAGCTACCTATGATTTTGTTCGTCGCGTGTCGATGTCTGTCTGTGTCGATGAGACATTTCTTCCTCGGCAGGTGAACATGTGTACCAGTTTCAGAGAGCTACCGTTTAGTGTGGAAATATCGCCTGTTTGATTAAAGCACATATATTCCGTTTTGTGTGCATTGACATGGGGGCCACTGCCTGCAGTGTCTCGTTCCAGACTATGCAGTATTTCCTCTAGGTTTTTCCCCATATGCCTTCAAGAATTCTACGGATAGTCAAAATTTGTGATGTCGTGGATCTATTTCTCCGGAAGCCATTTTAGTTCTTCCAAAGCGTGTTATCAATTTTGGGTTTTATGCGGTTGCGTAGTAGGGCATTGTAGATTTTGGCTGCTCTGGATGTAAGTGTTATACCTCGGTAGTTCTTGGTTAATCCGAGGTCACTTTTTTAGGGAAGGGGAGGATGCATCCCTTAATCCATCTGTCTATCGGATTTTGATAATAAACTGCATTACAAAGTCGGAGGAGTATGTCATCGAATTGTATGGTTTCCATACTTCTGAATGAATTTCATCAAGCTCTGCGGCTTTTCTATTTTGAATATTTTCAACTACTCAGTGGAGTTCTTCTAGAGTAAATGGTCCTAGTTTGATGTCTAATTGCTAACTAATAATTATGTTTATTGGTTCATGTGTAACTTTCGGTGGGTTTCCTAGTAGATTCTGGAAATGCTGTTTCCACAGTTTTATTCTTTCTTGTTGGTTCGTAGCGTTCAGTTTAGCTTTGGCAGTGCTATTCCTTCTTTATCGTTTGCCAGGCTATCCTAGATTGTCTATCTTCCACCAAGTCTCTCATCTTATCTATCTGATTTTGAATGTATTCTGCCTGTTTTTTACGTACATGCTTACTAATTCATTTTGTGCTTTTTTTTTTTTTTAGTTCAGAGCATTTGTGTTAGTTGGGATCTTCCAACTGCATTTGGAGGCAATTTTCACGTCTGCACGTTTTTCTGTAACCGCTAATGTCTCCAATGGGATTCTAGGTTTGGTTCTTTGTTTTGTTGGTATGTATTTTGCTGCTGCTTCTAGGTGGGCATTGACGAAATTCTCATATTTGTCATTCGGAATACGTGTCCCTGTCTTCTCCTGTAGTGCATCGAATTTATTTCTTAATGCTATTACATATTTATCTCTAATATCCTTGTTATTAAGAAGGGCCCAGTCATAGTTTAAATGTACGTACGGTTTAATTGTCAAAAACATTTCTTTTTCAAGCTATTCAGTTTAATCAAACAATTCAGTTTAGCATAAGTATGCCGTTAGTTCTATTTAACGAATAGGTATGACCTTATCGGGTGCTACTACTCCGGGCGAGAGTGGACCAGGAAGCGGTGGCAACAATAAAGGAGTACTCCGCATTCCCCAAAGCTCCTGCATTAATAGAATCTCACCATCAGATTGTTTAGTGTCATATACAGGACACTCGTTTGGGGTGGGTCTTACTGCTCTGCAGAGGTGCAGTCGGTGTATTCTACAGGTGTATTGCATGTAAGGAATGACCATGCATATATGAATGAATGACTGTATCTATATATGTATGCAGTATTTTATGTATGTATGTCATAAATGTAATGAATGTATGCATGTATGTAATTAATGAATGTATGTATGCAGTGTATGTATCTATTTATGTATGTATGTAATGAATATATGTATCCATGTATGTAGGTATGTAGATATGTATACTTGTATGTATGTATACATTTATTATGTCTGGTAAGGAAAAAACACAAGATAAAAATAATTGACGCTGAATAATCAAGAGTGGATGTACTGAGATTAAAAAAGAGGAAATCATAACATGCGAAACTGAAGTTTGCTTTGAATAAGTGTTGATAATGTATGAATCTGTCAGAGGATTTTTACAACGGGGAACGTAAATTCATTCATCGCTAACTGTTTTCAAAGGCTGGATAAGTTAACCATGTTAAATCACATAATAACTAACAAACTAAAAAAATGCACTTCCGTTGCTTCTTCGTCCTCATGATAATACATCTGTTGTTAGTTGTAAAGGGTGTCAATCATGAGGTAGATTAAAGAACATATAAGGATGCTTAAAAATGGTTAGATCTCATTAACGCTGTTAAAAATTCAATCCATGATTTTAATATTTGCTCTAAATCTTGTTAGTCAGATACTGGGCTGTGAGAGCTAATGAAAGGGAATAAATTATCAATTAGAATTTTTCATAATTTTGGTCGAAAAGACAGCAATAATCTGTGAAGCTGTAGCAGTCCTCATATATGTATGTATGTATGTATGTATGTATGTATTCAATAAGGATCCTTATATCCACATCTTATTTCGCTGCAAAGATTATATTTTTTTGACATGATTAATCAAAAAACAATCCACTTTAACAATTTACCTTCCACTACTCAGGATACTTATTTTAAGACATTAGTTTGCAGAATGACAAAGAGGCTACTTTACCTTTTTCTAAATCAAATTATCTTGGTATTATACAGAATCTAAAATATGATGTTTCTAATGATGTGACATGTAAAATACAAAGTTTGATTTTCACTGTGTGAGTCAGAGTTTTTGTGTGAATTTGAAACCCGGATTTTTGGTTTAGTGACTAAACAAAATATGGGAATATGTATAAACTATGGTAAAAACTTTTTTTAGTAATTTAATTGACTAACACACTGAGGGTGGCGCTAAGAATATGCTGACTTCGTTCACTGCTGTTGGGTACAACTCATCATCGAAAAGAGTGTCTTGCATATGACGCTTAACAGCATTCGAACGTAAGTCTCCGGTTTTGAATATTTGAGGCATGTGAAGTCAGCCCTTCATTGCCATTAATGAAAGTCCTACTCAGATGTTGTGTGGTTATACATGTTGGGGTCTCATTTATGGGCCAAATAAACGTAATTGAAAATAATTTGCATGGGATAGGAACACGTGACGCTATATAACTATATGCAAAGAAATCTATATATGCATATATGTGTGTTTGTATAAGTGTATACATGTATATATGTTTGTATGTAATGAATGCATACATTTATGTATGTGAAAATGTATGCAGTGATCATATGTATGTATGTAAGCATAATATGTATGTATGTATGTATGTATGTATGTATGTATGTGATGAATGTATGCATATATGTATGTAATGAATGCATGTGTTTATATAATAAATGTATGTATGTAAATAATTTATATATGTATGTACTAAATGTATGTATGTATTCATTTTAGATAGGGATACATGAATTACAAAGCAATAATATTATTAGTTACTTGAAACCATGTAAGTACTTGCAAATAATTTGAATTTGATAGGAATAATATAACTGTGTGCAAAACAAATGATTACAGACAAAAAAAAGCGATCAGCAAAAAAAAAAAAAATCGCAATGGTTAATTGAAAAGATTGTTATGATTACAAAAGAAAATTTGTAAGTGAATCAGGTTTCAGTATCAAAGAACCCATTATCATCATCTAACAGCACGGTGTTTCTTAACTCTCTCTCTCTCTCTCTCTCTCGCTCGCTCGCGTGCGATATGTCTCTATCATTCATCACTCCTGCCAGGCCCTTTAGATTGCATCCAGTGTCCTAACAGCATTGTTGTCTGTAAATCCTTGATGGATGGCCCAAAATGGTGTAGCCCAGTGAAAGAATTCATAAGGAACCGTCGTTTATAAATTCGTCCTTACTTCTGAAAAAGTGGCTATCTTGTCTTGTTCCTTATCTCTCTGATAGAATAAAACAGAATTCATTCCAAGCCGTGGCAGTATCAGTTATACCCTGACGCTAACCAAATAATTGGAGAAAAAGAAAGATGGGAACTACAAAAGTATCTTACGTGCTGTTTTGAACGAATCTTCGAAGCAAAGCTCTAAGATACAGCTGCGGTACGGCTACTTATCACCCATCTCAGAAACCAACGAAGATAGACGAACAAATTAGCCATTCAGAGTTTATATGCAGTTAAGTAAACAAACCCAATCAAACCTTCAAAAATTTGATGTAGACATATATATTGGCAATTTCAAAGGAACTACTTGGAAACTATCTAAATGCACTACCCAATCGGTTCGGGCTGTAGAATACGCCTAGTACATCTAAGTCACGAGGTAAACACCCTAATGAGTGTCTTGGATATGACATCAAACAATCGAATTGTGACGCTCTAACCCAGGACTTTTGGGAGTTATAGAGTACTCCTTCATCACCATCGCTCTTAGGATCACTAATTCAGAGAAGTAACACCTGATATAGTTCTAGCTATGGGTCAAATAGAACTGTGTGATCATTTAGTTGACTGTAAACAAATAACTGATGTTTAATTAAATTGATAGACATACATAGTAATAATAAAAACCATCCGTGTGCAAACAAACGATTAATGTTAAGTATAATTATAGGTGTTCATTAGTGATATTTTAAACGCCTTAACTAAGAACCTATATTGAATTGTTAGCGCTGTATCATCATCATCATCATGTTGTGTCACTAGCACGGATATCTCGGACCCTCTCTCGTCACTTCTCCGTATCATTCATCACTTCTGGCAGGTCTTCAGTGATACATCCCGTATCCTCACAGAGCTGCTGAATGTATGTTCGAGCTGGTTGTCCTGCTTTTCCTTGGCCATATTCGGGGGTCCATAAGAGTATATCACTTATGAGCTCGTCCCTGCTTCTCCAGCAGTGTCCTGCGTGTCTGGTTTGTCTAACTTGTATAGTTTTCGTGATGGGAGGCAGGTGCCGTATAGTTGGTGCCTTGTGGGGTGTTACCGCCAGGAATGGTAGCTCTCGACATTCTTGTGTAATATGCCGTCTAGCTTCTTCTTCAGCCGTTTAGTTAGCGTCCAAGTAGTGCATCCATACAGCAGTATCGACACGACCGCTGCCTGGAAGAAACTGCGTTTCATTTTATCGGTCACGTCTGATTTCCATATGATCGAGAGCCCATCGATAGCTGTCCATGCTTTCGTTAGTCGTGTGTCGATGTCTTTTTCGTTTGATGAGACGCGGCTTCCTAGGTAGGGAAATTTGTCAACTAGTTTCAGAGAGGTTCCGTCTAGTGTGTAAATGTCATCTGTTTGGTTATAACACATATATTCAGTTTTGTGTTTAAACCGTTTAACTGTGGGCAAATAAAAGAACTAAGTTAGATAGTAATAACCAAAATCATTGAAGAGAGTGCCAATATTATTAATACTATAAAGAATTATTCGTGTTATTTGGAACTATTAAACTGTGTGCAAACAATAGTAATACCGTCAGCAACCAAATTAGCTTTGACTCATTTAAAAATAAGATTACCAAAAACTTATTGACTTACTAATAATATGTATAACCTTTTAACTAAATGCAAACAGATTAGCTCTGGCTTCTTAAAAAATTTATCTACAAAGTATGTGTTTACAAATCATATATGTTATGTGGGAAGAGGATTTGGCATTAGATAACCTAAAATGTTTATTATACCATTAAACCATACCGACATCAACAATATATCTAAATGCAAAAAAATAATTGTTATATTCTCTAAGTCTATTGTGCTAGTTTTGGAATATTAATAGACGATCTTAATACATTGGCTGATTGATTGATTTTTACGGCATGTTAAACCACCAAGTGTCATTTTGTGTCTAGATGTTTGGGAATTGAATTCCTGTCGAATACAAATAATTTTCAAACATATCTATTTGACCTGATAGACGGGACCCTAACTAATACAACATCTCCTGGTCAGAGTGGATTTTGGTGTAATGCTAATGAAGGGGTACTCCGTAATATCCGGAGACCTCCAAAACTGGAACCTCATCACGAAATGCAGATTACCCAGGATACCCCATTTATGAAGAGAGATTCTTACCCCTCTGCTGGGGACAGTCAGTGAATTCTAAGCTCCATCGACAGAACGATTCTTACCTTTGTTTTTTTACCTGATATTCATTTTCATTTCTTTATTTATCAAATCCTTCTGTTTCAGCTGGAATATTTCATCTCAGAGAGTAAGTTAACATTTATTCCCAAATCCCAACTGAATTTCAAAATGCGTTTATAATAGAAAAATGGATTAAATCAATTTAGCACGACTTAATCAGTGCATGTATGTAGTAGAATGAAAATCTTTACTTTCATTCTTACCTTTAAGAAGCAAAAACATTAGAAAACAAAATATTTTTAATAGGGTTAAAATGAACGTAAATAGAAGAAAAGTGTAGTTATATTCATAGAAATTTTTAATTCTTTTCTTTACCAGAATGTATGCAATGCTTCGGGGTTCAGTGTCCATCTACATCATCTCAGATATCGAGGAAGACATTTGTCGCTACATTGAGAGGGTTTGCTCCAAATCCAAACTCGATAGAGGCAGTCTTGGACAACACATATTTTCACAATGTGAGTAAAAATACTTATATATATACAGATGAATTTTTGAAAGAATAAGTTAAAAAGCTAACAATGTATCTGTGCTTACATAAAAAATGTTTGAAGGTTAGTATTGATTTTAAAATTATTAAATTATAAAATTTTAATTGAAATAGAAACTTATCTACTTCTGAGTAATTTATATAGATAAAATGAAGAGGTATAACCGTCTTCAAATTTAATCCGGAGGGAATTTAGGTATCTAAATATTTACAATTCATCCTGTTGGGGTCTAGACATCAAAATATTTAGATTTCTTCTTGATAGGGTCTTGGTTTCAACATATTTAGATTTCTTCTTGATGTGTTGTACACGTCCAGGTACTTAGATGTTATTTTAGTAGGGTCAAGACGTCTACATATTTAGATTTCGTTTTGATTATATCTAAACGTCTACATATTCAGAATTCTCGATGGTGTTTTGAAATTTGAATATTTAGATTTTGTCTTTTTGAGGTCTCGACGTCAAGAAATTCATACGCTGACTGTATCTTCTGCAGTGGTGTACGACCCCACCCACTAAAAAAGGAGTGTTTTGATTACGATACTAAACTGCATTTGATGGCAAGGCTCCAGTTCTAGAGATCTTTGGTATATGGGGTACCCCTTCATATCTATTACTCTGAAACCAATTCTGATCTGTTTTGATAGTACTTGTTTGTGTTCTATCTATGAGTCAAACAGATATTTAAAAGTTAATCGTATTCAACAGGACCGAAAACCTAAAGAAAATATAAGTATAAATCTGAACGTACCACAGACGGGACCCCTTAACCTCTAAGAATAAAATAATCATAGATTGATTAAAATCAATCAATAAATTTAGCAAACTATTAATTATAAACCGACTGAAGATATGAAAACTTCTCAATACATTTTGGTTACTTTTTGAAACATAATTTGTTTGACATTAGCGAAAAAAATCCTAATGAGTTTTTATTCCCGAAGGAAAATGTATATTGATTTACATATATAATAAAATTATTTAGCGGGCTAAGATAACAATATAGTATTTTATTTTATTTTTTTTAATGAGTTGTTCAGAATTTTTAAATGCATTGTCTGTAAAAGCCATTAACATCTCATATATCGATCAGGTAACAGGATCTTCTCTTTGTCTAGAAGTCTTTAACAGGAATTTCCATATTTCACCAAGCTATTTTCGGTCGACTAAGTCTGTGTTAACACCATCAACCATACGAAAAAGTAGATTTAGTTATCCGAGCAACATGTGTCATATTTAAATGTAATTAAAGATTGGAACTAGCAAGAGGCATTGGTCTCGACTCGAATACAAAGTCAATGTCTTTAAATCAAGACAGTGCCATCTTCATACTAAATGGCAAACCTCTGAAATCAGTAGACCCGTTCATATATCTCGGTTGCAGTATCTAATCCACCGATTGATGGAGATGCCCGTGGTATAATGGTTATCGTCGTAGGAAATGGACACGGCGACACGAGTTCAAATCCTGGATGAGACTGATTCCATTTCATATAGCACTAATACCCTTGGGAAAGGTATGAATCCAAGTATTCTCCCTCCAGCTATGGGTAAATAGTAGGGCAGACTGGGTTCTTCAGCTTTGGTGAGGTAATTAGTCTTGGAGAAGGAAAACTCTGAAGTCAAACCTGTTAAACTTCGCTTTAAAAATTGACGTTGTGTCATATCCTGCCGAGCGGAGGGGTTGGTAAATATGAAATCTAATCTACCAAAAATTATGTCAACATACGTATTGGTTAAATATAGAATGATATTCCCCGGTTAATAACAATATGGGTATCGGATATCTCTGTAAAATAAAAATGGATTTTTTCCAAAATAAACCGAGTAAATACTACTGTAAAGTCGTATAGCTTGTACTCTAATGGAAAATGTGGAGAAAAAACTTGATGGAAATTACAAAAAGATAATACACCTGAGAAAAATAGCAACTGCACGGTCATTGATCTCCGTAAACCCCTTACTTTGAAGGGTGCTACTTCCATAATTTTTTTGTAGTTCTTATCGAGCTTTTTGTCCATAATGATTTTGGGCCATGTCCCACTTTGGTATTTCTAAAATTCTGATACCACCCTTTAATATTTAATCCTAACATATTCTAAAATTTTCTGCAATTCACGTGAAGGAAGCTTAAAAGGTCATTAACTTGGTCTCTAAACAAGCACCACCAAAATTCAGTGTGTCTTACCCAAATATTGCATATCCCAAGAAAATAGTACCATGCGCTTCACGTTAAGAATTACTTGTTTAGACGATCCATTTTATCATTAAGGTAAGACTGAGAATATACACTATATTAAGCTTTTGTAATTAAGATATGAGTAGATCACTCCAAGCCATAAATGTAAGCTAATAGTATATAGTTAAATAGCACTCAGCTCAAAATGTTGAGTAAGTTTAGCGTAAAGTGAGCGGTAAAATATTGGAATCATAGTGTATAATAAAATATTTAACGCCCCCCCCCAAAAAAAAACTACTGAACTTATGGTATGTAGTAGAAGACTATTTACTAATAATAATATCAACCAGCCCAGCCGATTGGGCCAGTAGAAGACACTTACTGCATCTTGGCAGGGTGCTTCTTATCCTTCTTCAGAGTTTTTTTCCAGATATGACACTAAACTGCATCTGATGATGCGGCTCAAGTCCCAGAGCTTTGGGGAATCTGCAGAAGTGTTTCAATATCATTAATCCCAGGTCCTCTCTCACCTGGCGTGATAGTCCCTGTTAGTGTCCAATGTATGGGTCAAATAGGACTATTAAGTCATTTACAACATTTGAAACTATTTAGCTCTTTCCAAATAAATAAATGATGTTGAATACAATTAAACCATTTTTCTGTGTGCCGAAGAATTAGAGTTTGATGGCTATTATTGAAAGCATTTGATTTAATATACTCATTTGTTTAACAAATTAAATGTTTTCAAAAAGTCTAACTCGTTTTAAAATAATGTTACCTGCAAACTATTCCCTTAAAAATCACACACACAATCGCACTTGCGCACACACACTCTCTCTATCTCACCTCCACACACACACATACACACACGCACGCGCGTATGTATGTATATATGTATGCATGTATGTATGTATGTATGTATACAAGTCCTGGAGGCAACACCCATCAAAGCAACAACTATACGACCACCTACCTCCCATCACGAAAACTATCCAAGTTAGACGAACCAGACATGCAGGACACTGTTGGAGAAGCAGGGACGAGCTTATAAGTGATGTACTCCTAAGGACTCCCGCATATGGCCGAGAAAAAGCAGGACAGCCAGCTCGAACCTACATACAGCAGCTCTGTAAAGATACGGGATGTAGCCCTGAAGACCTGCTGGAGGCGATAAATGATAGGGAAAGGTGGCGAGAGAAGGTCAGGGATATCCGTGCAGGCGGCACGACATGATGATACTATTTACCAACCCCTCCGCTCGGGCAGGATATGACACAAGGTCAATTTTTAAGCGGAGTTTAACAGGTTTGAATTAAGAGTTTTACTTCTCCTAGACTAGTTGCCTAACCAAGGCTGAAGAACCTAGTCTGTCCTACTATTTACCCATAGCTGGAGGGAGAATAATTGGATTCATACCTTTCCCAAGGGTATTAGTGCTATGTGAAATGCAATCAGTCTCGTCCAGGATTTGAACTCGTGTCACCGTGTCCATTTCCTACGACGATAATGACTACACCACGGGCACGACATGATGATGATGATGATTGATACGCCATGATACCAAATAACCAAAGCGTCTAATATTAACCCTTCGTAATATCCTGCATGTATTCAGGCCCAAATATCTGAGTTACGGTATATAGTAAAAAACACACAGACCGAAGTAATGAGCTTAGTATTAAAGAAAGACCAAGCTCAAAGTATTTAATTTATGAGTTCTCCTTAACGAATTCTCCTTATTCTTTCTCGACTTATCTATGTCGCAATTTTCCTTCGCTCACATCATCCTTCACCTCATCTCTATCAGTCTCTCTCTTTCTCTGTCTGTCTGTCTGTCTGTCTGTCTCTCTCTCTCTCTCTCTCTCTCTCTCTATATATATATATATATATATATATATATATATATCATATTTTGTGTGAAGACGCGTGTACACATGCACCTCTGGCTAGCAGCCGGTGACGGATTCAGTCAAAATGATCTCATTTAAACGACTGTACACAAAAATTTGCCCGGAGGTCGGCAAAAATATTTATCGGTTTGCCAACCCGACTTTGCCAAATCCCACGAAGTGTGGGTCATGTGACACACTGAAAATGCCGGTGCTAATTAAGCTGTCTGTTTATGAAGACATTAGTTTGAGCTTAGAGTTAGAAGCAGCCATGAATATTGTTTCGAATCTGACACTGTAATTTCTTTGGTAATTTGATAGCTGCGTTCCTTAATGAAATTTCAATAAATAAATTGATAAAAAAATGAATACCTATGCATGAAAAAAAGAATTTTGCGCAAACCTATGGGTGGCATTGCCAAAACTATGAAAAAAATTTAATCATCTACTAAACTAATTAATCATCAAAAATGTAGCTCTTCAAAACAAAAACAAAAAAACCTGAAATCTTTCAGTTAGAAAGAAGTTTTTCTAACCATTTGTTCTCACCATTTTAATCCTGGTTATAATTTTTATTGATGTTAAAAGACGTCAAATTTTCTCTGATAATAAAAGAATAACAATATTAACCAACCCCTCCGCTCGGGCAGGGTATGACACAAGGTCAATTTTTTAGCGGAGTTTAACAGGTTTCAATTCAGAGTTTTCCTTCTCCTAGACTAGTTGCCTCAACAAGTCTGAAGAACTTAGTCTGTCCTACTATTTACCCATAACAAAAGAGTAACAAGTGGAATATTTCCTGTTGAATAATATGGATTCACAAAAGAATTATTACGAAATTATCAAGCTCAAATTAATTACTGGTGTCATTATAATCGTTATTTTCCAAGCTTTGTGATGCCTTTCACAAACTTAGGATCTGGCTTCTTCTTCTTGATGTTTTTTTTTCAGAGTACTGAGCAAGTTGATTTCAGTTTCATTTAAGTAATCAAAAAAGTAACCGTCCCTTTTAACGTTAATGGATCGCTAGTCATGCGTTCATCCGTTGTTGATAACAGTTTCAAGTGACCTTAAATGGGCTTTTTAATTCTTTTTTTCACCTCTATGTATGCAGTTCTTCAAGGTTTCAATGTTCATTTACATAAACTCACATATTCTGTAAGATAATTGAGTTAATTTCGTACATAGATGTTTGCTCCAAATCTAAACTCATTGGAATCAGTCACGAATAACATATAATTTCACATTGTGAAAAAATAAATGTATGTACTTATACATGGTGCATTCAATAAGTTTACAGATTTTTTTGTGCAGGCATTTAAAATTGGCTTAGACTCTTTTTTTCTTATGGGCACTTTTATTGATTGTACACACATAAAACTCTAGTCCTCTTCGAAATAATCTCCTCCGGCTGCAATGCATTGTTCGACCGTTCCACCAACCTCTAGAAGGCCCCATGGAAGTCCTCTTGTTTGAGCGTGTCAATGACCTTCGTCACAGCCGCTTTCATCTCCTCAATTGTCTCATAAAGACAACCTCTGAGCTTAGGGAATAAGCAAAAGTCACAGGGAGCAAGGTCTGGATTATAGGGAGGCTGAGGAACTATCTTGATGCCCATCTTGGTCAAATAGACTGTGACAAGGATGCAGTTGTGGACTGGTGTATTGTCCTGGTGGAAATGCCACTGAGCCGATTTGATGAGTGCTGGCCTCTTCCGACGGAATCTCTTCTTGAACTACCTTAAAACCTCAACATAGTAACCCTCACCCTAACCTAAAGCCGTTGGCCAATCAACTCTAGTGTTCTGACTTCCTTACTCCTTCCAAACCCCTCATCATCCCTTACAGACTCCCTGCCTTCCTTGAATCTCTTATGCCACTCAAAAACTGATGCTAGATTCATGCAAGATGGTTGAAAAGCAGTCGGAAGCATTCCATACATTTTCTGGCATTTTTTCCAAGTTTAAATCATAATTTTATGACATATCGTTCTTCTAAAGTGTCGTCATGTCCAGATTGCATTTTTGAAATTCCCCAATTGTAACAATCAGGTTTTAGCAGGGTGTATTCTAATTGCTGCTGTAGCTGTTCATTTGAACCTGAAATCATAAAAATTGGTCAGTCATCTCATAAGATGTATAGCAATAAGATACTGAATTTCCAAGAGTCTACGAGAATTTCAAATGCCTGTACAAAAATTCTGTAAACTTATTGAATGCACCACGTATCTATTCACACCTCATGATCCATTGGTTACATGCTGAGTATATTTATTTGAAAAATATTCCATGAAAAAGAAAATGATAAAAACAAACTAAATCGAGTTCTTATAAAACATATCCAAATTGATATATTTTTTACTGTTAAATATAAAACCTCGATGTTCCTCATGTTGCATAACTTCCATGATGAATTAATAAATTCTAGAATTAATATCATATTAATGATGAAAATCGATTAAAAAATTACTTATTTTTTTTCAAATTCTAATGAAAAGTGAACAAAAAAATAGAAAATCAGCAGTGTCCTATCAGCCTATGGCTTATATGCTGACGGCTGTCCGCTTATCAAATTTTGTCATCGATAATAAATATTCCAAAATAAATAAATAAATAAAGCAACTTCAATAAAAAAAAAAAATTCAATCACGTGAATAACTCTTGTAAAAGCTTACATCATTTGTAATATCTAAATATTGAAATTAATGGATGGAAGTTATATCAAAGTATTGAGTGAATTCTTTTAATAAATACAATTAAAAAAATACCAAGGAAATGTATTTTTTATTGATCTTAGTACCCATCAAAAATGTAACTCCTTAACAATGGCATCCTTATCTAGCTTATTGACAATTGCATCTCGCGAGGCAACCAACCATATCGAGTTATCCTGCGTCCAATGATTGTGTTATTCATCCCAAACCTTCGTGATGGTCAGTTGTGAAACACGGTCAGTTAATCGTGAGGATTCCATCCATCCTAGGATACGACCGTCCTTTGAATGAAGGTGCAAAATTATCTAGTATCGTCGGCATTCTCGTTTACGTTCGTTCTTTATAGGTAAGATTTAAACCCAAACATTTACCACTTTCATATGGTAGGGGAGGTACTGATTAGTGGAAAACTTATGAGACTGAACTTTTTTGTATTTCTCAACACCCTCATTGTTTTGATATGGGATAATTTTTTTTATAGTGGGAGGTATTCTCTTTGATGAAGACATCTATGTATTTTTCGTTTTCTTAGCTATAAATTGAATAAATAATAAAAAATGAATAATATTTGCTCAGGTCAAAGAAAGATTTATTCATTTAACTAGAAATGCTAACCAGCATTGCCCGATGGAGGAAATAACAACACAACGAATATGAAATGTATACTATAATTTATATTTCCCTTATTTGTTTATTCGAATACATGTAACACTATGTGCCAAGCAGACGATCCCTTTGTCTGTTTTGGCACGAAACCAAACAATGGCCTGAGCCCACGATCTCGACGCGACCAGAAGTAGGAAGGGAACGCCAGAGGAGTTGGACAAAGGAACCCAGAGAAGGCAGTTGGCGAAGGGTGACGCGAGTGGCCAGTCGACACTGGACAGCAGAATTGACTAGTCGGCATGAGAGATAGGGTCTAGCCGCAGTGAGGGAAGACCAGTCAAGATGAGTCAGCACTCCTCGTGGGTTGTAGAATGTTCGCAGGAAATCTACGCTAGCGTTAGTCTACACATGCACAGGAGAATGCAATGTTACATAACTCCCTTTCTTGCACTTTGAGTTAACCCAAGCTCATATTGTTCGTTTGTTCGTTTGTTCTTTTTCTCCCACTCCCTTGATTGTATTTCTTGTAGCCATGAAGAAATGTGCGATGCCCTACCGGAACCACTAGTTAATCACCGGCCAAGAAGTGAAATGGTAAAGAAGTTGATGTATTCAGGGGGCCGAGCGGGTATTGTCACATGCATTCTATCCTCTTTCATTCATATTATTTTTAGCTATGCATCATCAACATCATCATCATGTCACGCCCTTAGCGTGGATCTCCCTGACCCTCTCCTGCCACCTTTTTCTATCGTCTATTGCTCCTGGTAGATCTTCAAGGCTACATCCTGTATCGACACGAAGCTGTTGTATGTAGGTTATTGCTGGTCTTCGAAGAAATTAAAAAAGATTGTAATTGCAGATTTTAACAAAGTTAAAACCTAATATTGACAGACGGGAGGATGAAAAAGGGGAAAAATATTTTTTTTATTTTTTCGAAAGCCATAGGAAGCAGCATGGTGGACGTAAAGTCGAGCGGATATACCTTCTGACGGTTCAATGCCATGCCTAACCATGCTCTGGGCGTATGAATCCTACGATTCAACGGCCAGGTTCAAATAGTTAGATCGGGAAACTACTGATGCTCATCTATAAGGGTGAGTTCTCTAGATGAGAAGAAAACAGTCATCGAAAGATCCACATGACCCACACTCAAACTATGCAACATAAATGTCCTAATCACTTGTCTTTTCTTAATCCTATTTCAAAAGAGTGAAAGATAAGGAGAAAATTGTACTTGTGTGAATAAGCTCTGTAATTATATTTCATGGAATATTCAAAATGCGTCAATAACTCGGTTCTTGTTTGGAGAATTTGCTCGAATGCAATTAGATGTTCATCACCGTGCAATTCTAAAAGTACCCTATCACAGAAAGGTTGATTCTAAAATGTGCAGTTTTCCAAAGTATTCATTTACAAACAAACAAAAACAGAATTTTGTTAAAATAAATGACACAGATTAAGCGCTCGAAGACATACCACTCACAATCTGATATCTACAAGTACGTAGATTTTGTCAATATTAAAACAAGACATAAACCTGGACGACTATATATATATATATATATATATATATCATCATGTCGTGCCACCAGCATCGATATCCCTGACCCTCTCTCTCCACTCCTCCCTATTGTTCATCGCTTCTGGCAGGTCCTCAAGGCTACATCCCGTATCCTCACAGAGCTGCTGTATGTAGGTTCAGACTGGTTGTCCTGCTTTTGCTCGGTCATATGAGGGGGTTCATTGGAGTACATCACTTATGAGCTCGTCCTTGCTTCTCCAGCAGTGTCCAGCATGTCTGGTTTGTCTCACTTTGATAGTTTTCGTGATGGGAGGTAGGTGGCCGTACAGTTGGTGCTTTGTTGGGTGTTGCCTCCAGGACTTATTCAGTATTGCACGCAGAATTCTTGTGTAGTTGCCGTCTAGCTTTTTCTCCAGCCGTTTTGTTAACTTCCAAGTAGTGCATCCATATAGCAGTATCGAGACTACCGCTGCTCGGAAGAAACTGCGTTTCATTTTATCGGTCAGGTCTGACTTCCATATGACCAATAGCTTATTGATATCTGTCCATGCCTTCGTTAGCTGCTTGTCAATGTCTTTTTCGGTTGATGAGAAACTGCTTCCTCGGTAGGTGAACATGTGTACTAGTTTCAGAGAGCTACCGTCTAGTGGGGAAATGTCGCCAGTTTGATTAAAGCACATATATTCCGTTTTGTGTGCATTGACATGGAGGCCAATGTCTGCAGCGGCTCGTTCCATAGTATGCAGTAATGTTTCGAATTGGACAGGTGTATTTGCCAGTATTTCTATGTCATCAGCGTTGTCGGCGTCGGTGATTGTTTTTGCGGTGATTTGTTTTTACATTATGCTTCTTTTCTTTGTCATCTCAAAGCCGTTTTCTTTGATTTTATCAATCGATGTTCTAAGGACGTAGTCTAGAGAGATGATAAAGGGGTATGGGGCTAGTGTGTCCCCTTGCTGTACACCTGCTACGATGTCGAAGTAGTTTGTTCTCCATCCGGAGAACGCACTTTCACTTTGGTGTTTCTATAGAGAATCCTTATTGCTGCGACGGTCTCTTTGAGTATACCGTATCTAGTAGGATCTATTCCATCTTTCCTCTGTGAATGGAATCAAAGGCCTTGGTAAAGTCGACAAATAGTATTGTCGCAGGTAGGTTTTTTTGCCCTTAAGTTTTTTAGGATTCTACGGATAGTCACTATTTGTGAGGTCGTGGATCTATTTCTTCGGAAGCCATATTGATTTTTCCTAAGAATGTTGTCAATTTTGGGTTCTCTGCGGTTTCGTAGTAGGGCATTGTAGATTTTGGCTGCTATGGATGTATGTGTTATACCTTGGCAGTTCTTGGCTAATCCGAGGTCACCTTTTTTAGGAAAAGGGAGAATGCATCCCTTCATCCATCTGTCTATCGGATTTTGATTATAAACTGCGTTACAGTGTCGGAGCATTATATCGTCAAATTGTCTGGTCTTCCATGCTTCTGGATGAATTTCATCTTGCCCTGCGGCTTTCCTATTTTTAATTTTTCTAAGTTCTTCTTGAGTAAACGGTCCTAGTTAATGTCTAATGTTTTAATAATTCTGGTGATTGGTTTATGTGTAACTTTCGGTGGGTTTCCAAGTAGATTCTGGAAACGCTGTTTCCACAGTTTTATTCTTTCTTGTTGGTTTGTAGCTTTCAATGTAGCTTTGGCTGTGCTCTTCCTTCTACTCACTTCATTTATCGTTTGCGACGCTATCCTAGATTGCCTATCTTCCACAGATTCTCTAACCTTATCTATCTGATTTTGTATACATATATATATATATATATATATATATGTAGGTGGCAAAGACAGTGATCATCTGTCAGCATGTAAGAGTTATTATATATATATATATATATATATATATATATACTATCTGGTTATACCTAGCTACAACACAGTGACAATCATAGTAAGTTTATTAATGAATGTGCAAATTGTAGGTTTTATTTCAGAGAATCCTGTAATTTTCCCCACAATGGATACTTACAAGTCCCCAGTAGGTTTTCCCAGGAAAAGTTGCCTTTTCCTCGGCATTCCTGTAAGACTGGGTCCTCTACTATCCCTTTATATATATATATATAAATGGGGAAAATAGAAATAATTCTTGCCTCGTCAGTAGGGGCTGAAGAATACACCGAATGCACCTCTGCAGAAGGATAAGATCCCACAACAACGTGTGTCCTCCATATGACACTAAACAATATGATGGTGAGGTTCCAGTGATTCTGGAGCTTTGGAGAATGCGGAGCTCCTCTTCATTCACATAGCTCCCTGGTCCGTTCCTGGTCCGGGGTGGTAACAATTGATAGTTACCTATCTCTGGGTTAAATAGAACTAAATTGCATACTTATGCTAAACAAAATTTCTTGTAATAGAACAGTTTTGATATTTAAACTACGTACTCATGCAAAGTGAATTGCCTGAAATAGAACTGCTTTGACATATAAACTGCGTACTTATGCTTAACTGAATCGTTTGAGATAGAACTGTTTTTGACATTGTAACTGTACTTGCGCTAAACTGAATTGTTAGAAATAGAATTGTTTTAATATTTAACTGTGTTTAAACAAAAACTCTACTTATACTAAACTAAATTGTTTGAATTAGAACTGTTTGACTCAACTGAATAGTTTAAAATGGTAATTTTTTCGACAATGTAACTGTGTACTAATGCTAAACCAAATTGTTTGAAATAGAACTGTTTTCTTTAATTAAAATGGATTTGGTATTATATAACCTACAAATACCATAAAACACAAACAAACCGAAAACCTTGAAATAATTCTGACAGTATGAAAATATAAAGATCTACAAACATAAGGTCTTCAGAGGATTATTCTATTTATAGAAGTATTTGGCATCGTTAAATGGCTTGGTTTTTAGAACTTCATCAGGACATGTGAGCTATTAAAAGCACACACGTCCAAAAGACGGGTTAAAAAAATGAAAACTTAAACGTTGGCAAATAATTGTACAAATAAAATCCTTTGAGGACCTTATGTTTTTTCATCATTGTAAATTTTCAAATATATATATATCTATATATATATACACACATATATATATATATAATTTATGATTTTTCCCAAACTCCTATTCTGATAATTGGTTCCCACATACATAGTCTCTTAAGATTGTTTCACCTCCAGCAACGTATTGGTTCGCCTTTATGAAGCATTAATCAAGTGTTCAGAGATTACGTAGGTTGGTTGAATCGGGATTTAGTGTCAGATTGCAATTATTTACTTTCCTAGTCTTCCGACAATTGGAAAATGGCATTTATAATATACGGCAAATAAAATCGATCGGATCTCTTTTCTGCTCCCCACTCTTTCTTTCTTTCTTTCTTTCTAGTATTTCATTTTACTTTTTTTTCCTTCTTAATCAGTTCAACTTTATTTTTCTTTACATCTACAAGTCTCTTTTCAGAATGTTTTCTTCTTCCAAATTATACATATTTTTCCCTTCAAATTTGTTTTCTGTCCCATAATATTTTTTTATTATACCGTTTTTCCAATGTGAAAGATTTTTCCCCTCGTTTAAATATTTTTTTTTTATTACTTTAGTCCCTAATTTTCCTTATTTATTTCTTGCTGTTCTTCACACGTTCATTTCTCTTTTCATTCCCCTTCATTTTCTTCTTTTTTCTCATTCGTGTCACTTGTTACGACTCAATTTTTCCCATTATTTTTCTCAAATAACAAATTACATCACGTTCTCTCTTCTTTTTTTCCATTTTCAAAAAGAAACTACCTGGCTCTCCTTGCTTCCAAATACTTGAATGCTTAATTCAAATCACGAAGCGGTCACAGCATGTAGAGAGTTTCCTGTGGACACTTGTCCGCACACATCGTGTTGGGCTGTCAATTCCGAGGAAAAAATTGCCCGTTTTTTTTTTTTTTTTATCGGCTAAGGACAGTTGTCAGGTCAAGAGCTTGTTCTGATTTCTTTGCGAAGTTCTGACGCCAAAGAAAGTTAGTATTGCCTGCTTTTTGAAAAAAAAACTTCAGTTACTTCACAAAAGAATATGTGCACTTTTACATGGAAATGAATAAGAAGTGTAATCAAGCTAGGGATTCAGTTTTCACCTGAATACATAACACAGATTTTACAAGTATATATAGAACTGCTTGTATTGGAATGTTTATTTACTGTTTTGGTCATCCATCTGCTCAACAATTTAAATGATACCAGCAATGATAGGCAATAAATGTAAACTTTGATCAGTTCTTTCCCTAGCCATTATGAACATAACTCTGTTGAAATTATTGTCCAGTGGGTGAAACTTAGATTATACTAACTGTACCTCCGGCACAAAAGTAAGACCCTCCTCCGAAAACAGGTGTCTTTGGTATGACACTAAACTGCATAAGATGGTGGTATGGCACAAAACTGCATAAGATGGTGAGAATCAAATTCTGAAGATTTGGAAATTACTTCCAGGCTTGGCCGGAGTGTTTGTAAGTGTTAAAGCCTAATCTCAGAGTCAAATTCTTCAGTCTAAAAAATGTTGGTATTCGATAGGAACGTGTGCAAAAAAATGTTACGAAAAAACAACGAAAATTGTAAATGTGAACACGATTCTATAACCTCTGGGCATAGAATAACCATTAACTGGTTGACATGCTGTTAAAATCAATCAATCAATATAACTGCTCAGAAGTATTTGAACAAACGTTCTTTTTATTCTCTTGCTCAGGAAGATATTAACGGTTTCGTTGTTTAATGGCATATCTACCTTTGCAAGGTTATATAATGCTAAATATATTCTCCTAGAAGAACAATAGTGGTACTATTTAACCCATACCTGGAAGGAGAAGGGGGTTCATCATTTTCCCAATGCGACTGGAGTTTGAACTCGCTTCCTATGATTCTGCAGTCCGTCGCGGTAACCATAACAGCACGAGGACACCCCGCTCTCAGAAAGATATTAATAATATTAAACAAAGTGAATCAAACTAAATTCTTGAGTTTACAGAGTATATAATTAATTTTAAGTTGGGTTACTCAAGTTGATTCAATTATTGGGAAGTGGGGCCATTAATGATTCTGATCAGCATGATACAAAATATTTATATGTTTGCAAGGAACCTTAAAGATTTAAGCCAGAGAGGGTCAAATTATCTTACCAGTTTTTAGAGATGCACGAATTTTCATTTTTAATTTAAATAGGTGGAAGCCTAATTAATTCATGATTATATCGATTCATGATTTTAATCGATTTTGTCCTAGATTTTAAAAGGATAGAAAAGAGCAGCAATGTAATTTGATAAAATTTTTCCAGAAAGTTTGCATTCAGTACCACAAATATCACTAAATGCAAATATTGTTATATTGATAGCAACAAATTTTGGATCTCCCGAGGCAATGTTCAAACCACGAGAAAGAAATATTGTTTGCTCAGTACAGTGTGTGCCGGATGATTGTTTAAATATTGTTTTCTTCTGAATTCTCTTAGTGGATAAATTAATTTTTTCTCATATATTTGTCCAGCATCAACTTAGGGCAGATCATAATCTTCTTGAATGTTAAGATGTTGAAGAATATGAGGTATTTTTTCTATTTTGGTCGTGTCAAAATATAATGTCTGAGGAAAATACATAGTAAAAAAAGTTATGCATTGATTAAAAGAATCATAGAATGACGAAATTTCAAGAACCGAATGAACAAGCTCATATACATTAAATACAAAAGCATACAAACGGGTGACACAGAGTAAAACTTATCGACGTCAGTCATCATAGAGGGGTAAGACCCCCACCTAAAAAAACAAAGGTATTCTGGATCTGACACTAAATTTAATTCAATGACGAAGTTCCAATTCTTGATGTCTTGGAAGAGAGAAGTCACTCTTTCAGTGTCATTACTCCCAGGTCCACGAATCAGTCGTTTGGCAACGGTTATTATCACAAGGAAATAGACACGGTGACCGGTGTTCAAAACCTGGTTGAAGCTGTTTGTATTTCACATAGGGCTAATAATTTGGGGGAAGGTATGAATTAAGCTATTTTTCCTCCAGCTATCGATAAATTGTAGTGCAGACTGTAGTCTTCAATCTTGGCATAACAAATAGTCTAAGAGAAGGAAAACATTGACTTCAGACCAGTTAAACTCGGCTTAAATATTAGCCATGTGATGTATTCGGGTTAGGTAAATACTATATCCCAGGTCCTCCTATTTCCTCTTACGTTTGATTTTTCTTTCACTGTGGTCATATGGCTTTGTAGTCTATGAATAAGGGGTGGTTTCACGCTATAGTTGTGTCATTACTACTTTATGGTTGCATCACTATGACTTTAACGAAAAGCCTGAAAAGAAAGTTAGATGGAAACTAGGCAATGATGTTCCGTCCTGCTTTGAACAAATCATGGAAGTAGCAGCCTACAAAACAGCAGTTGTATAGTTGTATATGTTCCTTATCACGCAAACTATTCAAATAAAACGTGCAACACAAGCGAGAAAGAACGGTTGGAGAAGAAAGGACAAAGTTATAAGCGCCATTCCTCAAAAGATTCGTATGCATGGATTCATTAGTGTTATCCGACCACCAGAAATTTATATTAGTAAGCTCTGTGTGGACATTGGATTATATCTGGAGGACCTGCGAAGAGCTATGGTCGATAGGGACGAATTGTAAGGGAGATAGATAGATAGATAGATAGAGAGAGAGAGAGAGAGAGAGAGAGAGAGAGATGCGACCTGTTGACTGATCGTCATGATGATGAACAATATTGTGTGGGGAGGTGCCTGTACGCATGTTGCAATAATAGTTTTAAATCAGGACCTATAAGATATTATAGTAATGCTCTAAGGAAATTCTAAGAATAAAAGTCTGATAATTTACTCAAACTTTCAATAGCAGATCTTTGATTTTGTATCCACGTTTTTTTTTTGTTTTTGTTTTTGTTTTTTTGGCAGGTGAAGGCTTCGTATTTGGTGACGTGGCACTAATTCGTGATTGCACCCGTACAGCATCGGTAGTGGCCGATGAACCATGTGATCTTCTTGTCGTGAATCGTGCCCTTTATAATCGAACGGTTCGAGAAGTGCTGAACTTAGAATGGCAAGAGAAAACAGAGTTTGTACAGAAAAATCCACTTTTCAGTGATTGGTCATCGCGCCATCGAAAACAGCTTGTCATCTCCCTGCGAAAGGAATCCTACCAGTTTGGCAGCGTTGTAGCGAAACAAGGTCAGCCAGTTCAGAACATCTATTTCGTGCTGAGGTAAATGAAAAGATTTCTTCGTTATCTGCTACTGGGTAATAAACTTCGGTTTACGACGGGGAAATAGCTGTGTCCTTAAACGGTGTCTTTAATCGTATTAAATCTTATATTATGACTTTAATGGTATAAATATTTCATGTTAAAAAGCCTCATTATGAGAAGCAGTTTCGTGTTAAACTCAGGACATCCATTTTAGGGTACTGTTACCGCTCAGCAGGGAATACAGTCAGTATATTGAAATATATGTGAACATAGCAAGATATTGTTGGTTCAAAACTATTTTATCATGTTTCCATATTATATTCGTCTGATATAAAGGGAGGTATGGATGGCCAACAAGAACTTATCTTCAACAGCTCTGTACAGACACAGGGTGTAGTCTAGAAATCCAGAATGGCGAAAGAGAGAGAGAGAGAGAGTCATAGAAACCTATGCTTGCAGAACGACATGATATTGATGATATTTGCTAGAAATGTGATTTTTTTTTCTACCCAGTATTTCAGACAACAGAGAAATACCAATTAAGTTTGGTTTTCGGGGTATAAATAAAAAGATTTGCAAGAAATATGATTTTATTCTTTTCTGGATGAAAGGCAATCGGGAAATATCAATCAAATTTGGTTTGTTGGGTGTGAATAAATTTCTGCACATTTGTTTCACTTGAAATTAAAATATTTTGGTTTGATTTGACATTCCATTCTTTAGGGAAATAATTATTTAAATGATTTTTTAAAAATTATTAATGGACTTTGGTTTGGTTTTGTTTCGTTTGGTTTTATGGCACATCAATCATTGTAGGTTATTTAATGCTAAATATTGTTTGCACTTATATATTAAATATTTATATGATTTAGATACTCATTTTGCAGATAACATTCTTAAACGAGCCTGAGCATTTTTTGCACACAGTTAAATGGTTTCAAGGATTTAATTTCGCATCAGCTATTTGTTTACACACATACATAGGACTCTATCAGGTGCTATCGCTTTGGGTCAGTGCGAGAAAGTAAACGTTAAATTCTATATTTAATTATGCAGAAGTTAAACCAAGCTCGAACGGTGAAATATTGATTCAGCCTGGATTTTTCTAATTGGATAATATTCTTCAAGAGCTTCAACATTTTAAACATTTTGATTTAGCCTCCATTTATATGTTTGGATTTTGTTCCCTTATTTACGGGAGCAGAGATTTCGGAGGAAAAGGTGGATTTTTTTCCTTGGAAGACTGAAATTACACAGTTTTAACTTGGGAGGTGCAATGAGCGTAATGGTTATCGCGAGAGGCAATTCAATGGCACAACCGAGTTCAAATCCCGGAAAATGCTGATTATATTTCACTTTTCGATAATGTTCTTAGAATCTCATCTGTTCTGTCCCCTGGCTAGGAATAAATGTTAGGGTAGACCAGGTTCTTTATCATTGATTTGACAACCGGTATAGGAAAATGAAAACCCTTATTTAAGACCAGCTGTATTCCGCTGAAAAACTCACCTCTGTGTCACATCCTGGACATGGCTGAGGGATTGGTTAATTAAATACACAATTTAAATTTTGATCATGACGCTTTAAATGACAGATTTAATTTGGCTCCTTGGCTAAATCGCTAATGCAGACTTTAAGGATATGTTCCTCTTCGACGAAGAGACAAATCCACGCCTAACTTACAGGAGGGGAAAGCTTGCTTTTTTTCTACTCTTGTGGGGTCATATATACAGCAGGAAATTTAAAAACGGAGAGAATTATTCTTTTAACTGGTACGAAAAGATTGTATTATTGATTTTCTTTTCACTTTCTTCTTTCTCGAGAAGTCATTTTTATTTATCGAAGTTTGAGAGTTTTTTCTTTCAACGACTTTTTTAGCAAAACTGACTTCAAACTCTTAACGACTTTCTGACTGAATCTACATATCCAATAACTATATCTATATATATTGTGATCTTACCTTGTCAGTAGAGACATATTCACATTTTTAGCTTCCTAACGTCAATGAATCTGCACCAAATGATTTTACTAACAGTTAATCTTATAAAGAACCTAATTCTCTTTATTTGAAAAGAATAGTATCTTTTCTCTCCAGCAATGAGTAAATAGTGGGACGAACAGGACACTTTAACCTTGGTATGGCAACCGACCAAGGAAAAGGAAAGCTTAGAATGATATTCCTTGTGATCCGTGTCTGGTTTTTCTTTGTAGCCAATCAATTCACTGTAGGAAAAGAAAACTTTCTCTCAACGAGTTGGACGTGGATTTGTCTCCTCACTGAACGACGACGAGTGCTGAAAGTCTACCTTGGTTATTTAGCCAAGCAACCAAATTGTTAAGTGTCTTAAATCTCTGATTCGAATGTTAAATTGTGTATGTATTTACCCGATCATTCCAGCACTACAGGATAAAGGAAAATATCAGTTTTTAAGCAGAGTAAAGCTGGCTTAAAATCATAGTTTCCCTTTTCTCTTAAGAAAGTTATAGAACAAGAATCTTGTATATAAATTTAAATGTAATTTTTAATTATTAAGCTCAGAGGTTTATGGTTGATTTTGAAACCTTTTTATAAAAAATTCGCGTCCTTCTCAACCGGTTTGGAACTCCAGTCACGCTACAACGTTCACTTTCGTGTTAGTACCCTTAGGAAAGGTATGAACACCCTTATTCTCTCACCTATAGATTCAATTGTACCACCAATTTCCTTCTACAAGGATGGCTTTCGCATAAAATAACCGGTGAAGGCTGATATGGTAATAAACAAAAAAAACAATAATAATATAAAGCATGAAGATTTAACAATTCTATTTACCCAATCTCTTCGCCATAAATGTGACAAAAGTTTGATTCATTTGCTGTATATTCAGGGTGGAACGATAAAATTATCGTCCTAAAGAAAACAACACCACAGCTTTATTTTAAGACTTTTACTGAAAAAATCAATTCAGTTAACTTGATTATTTAGTAGAGCTGACATCTATTCAATGTAGCCGCCATCAGCCTCAATCACCACCTCGATACGGATCCGGAACTGGGAGCATGCATTTTCCACAAGCGCCGGCGGGAGCTCGGTGAATACTCGGCGGATGGCGGCGATCAGGCTGGCTTTGGTGTTGTGGGAGGTCATGTTCGTGATGTTCCTGACGTATGACCAAACGAAGTAGTCCAGCGGGTTCAGGTCGGGGGAGGAGGAGGGCCAGCGAGAGAAGGGTACAAAGTCGTAGCACTCCTCCTGAAGTCAAGCCTGTTTTTCTTTGGACTTGTGGGCCGGCACCGAGTCCTACTGCCACACTCAGGTTCTGCCACCGGCCACCTGATTACACCAGGGGATACCTACACTCTTCAGCACATCCACGTACACTTTGGTGTTAACTTACAAGCCGACTTCGAAGATGTGAGGTGGCATGATGTGGCCCTCACTTGAAACCACACCAAAGACCATAACCGTAGCCGGAAACTCTGTTTTAATTACCCTGGGCACGTCCCTGTTATTCGTGGCAATCCAGATTTGTATTGTGAGGGTGCTGGCAATGGTCCTGTTGTCATAACTTGGATCGGTAGAGTGTGTGAATTGTACAGCGGCGAATCTCCGATCTCGCTCGTTGAACATTGTGTCACTTTCAGACATGAGAGAAGGCTCCTATCGCTCTTGGGATTTCTACACAACTGGCCAACTAATAGACGGTCTGCAACAAAAAAAACCGGTTTTCATTAAACGGAAATGGAAACATATCGTCTTTTTTTGGGCGATATTTTTATCGTTCCACCCTGTAGAAGGCTCCTATCGCTCTTGGGATTTGTACACAATTGGCCAACTAGTAGATGGTCTGCAACAAAAAAA
>CAUZXS010004048.1:0-20000 GCA_963585895.1 Sepioteuthis lessoniana | reverse complement strand
TGTTGATATACTCTAGCATAATTAGAAATGTCCCAAAGACTCTAGTGAAAAGACATCAGCTATAACGAATCTTGAAAACTCTCCACGAATATAATTAAGATCGGCCCGAATACTGAGAAGAGTCCTGGGGATATGAGGAGACTTGCTGCCAGGAAGACTCCTGGGAAAAGCTATCTGCTAGAACAAATCTGAAAAACTCTCTTCGAGAATAATTAAGATCGGCCCGAATACTGAGAAGAGTCCTGGGGATATGAGGAGACTTGCTGCCAGGAAGACTCTAGTGAAAAGCCATAAGCTAGAACGAATCTGAAAAACTCTATGAAAATAATTAAGATCAACCAGAATAATGAGAAGAGTCCTGGAAACCTGAGGAGTCTTGTTGTCGCATAGACTCCAGTGAAAAACCATCAGCTCACGTTTGTGTGAAAAATTCACCATAATAATAATAAAAATAATTTGCAAAAATGAAAACAAAAAAAGAGGCTTTGTTACGAAGAATAAGAATATGCTGCCAGGATATCAGAATTGAATGTACCCAACTTATAATGAAAAGTGGGAAAAGAGAAATAACGGAAGGAATAGAACTGTCATATCAGGAAAAGATCTGAATGCTCAGCGAAAACTAAAATTACATATATTCGAAAAAATGGCTAATGGATACCATTAATCAAGCAGAGATTAAAGAAAAAAATGAAAGAATAACACAGCCGAACGAGAAAGGATCACAAAATCAAGCTATGCTGCAGAAATTTCATCAAGGGGATAAACACCTGAACAGTACTACCGTGAAAAATACTCAGGACCATTCATAAAAGAACTCAGACTAATGAACCAAAGAACAGAAACTTTGGCGACAATGCACAAAGCATTACATTCAAGTGATGACTCAGACACACTATTTTATGGCAGGAAAAAGGAGGACAAAGAGGACTTATCAACATCGAGAATAGCGTGGATGTATCAATGTAAGAGCTACATGAAAAGAGCAAAGAGACTAACTGGAGTAGCTAGGAAAAGCAATGAAAACATTAGAACAAACAGAACAACAACAAGAACTTGGAAACAGAAAAGTAAAGGAAAACAACTGTACGGATATTTCAAGCGACACACAAGCGATATTGTGCATAAAAGGACCAAGACAGCTACAAAAGGGAAACCTTTAGAGAGAAATTGATTATCTTCTAATAGCAGCATAAAATAACATGTTAAAGCGAAAATCAATACAATATATAGTGTAGGTTATCTGGTGATAAAGATAAAGCGGTTAATCACATCATAAGTGGACGCAACAAACAATATCAAAAGAAGTAAAAGAGTAGACATGACTGGGAGGAAAATTGTGATCCATAGTGCAAGACACTAAAATTTGACTATACTACCCAAAAAGCTTATGCATAAACCAGAATCCATTTTAGAGAATGAGACGCATAAACCTCACTGGGATTTTGAAAGGAAAATAATTCACTTAATTCCGGTCAAGAAAAAAGTACTTGCCGTCAAATGGATTTTGCTGTTCCCGCGGACCGCAGAGTGGAAATAAAAGAAAGCGAAAGATTAAGAATACAACCTCGTCTGAGAACTAAGAAAGCTGTTGAACATGAGGGTAAGGTAATACCAGGAATGGTTGCTACGCTTAGAAGAAGAAGAAGAAGAAGAAGAAGAAGAAGAAGAAGAAGAAGAAGAAGAAGAAGAAGAAGAATTACCACCATCATCATCATCATCACTGGATAAACAATCATGAACAGCCAATAGATACAAAATATTCCTTGAAAAATTGTCAAATTATATTCCAATACCACTCAAAATTTATTTTTATTCCCACTAATTTATTGTTTTTTATTTTTGTTTGTATGTATTTTTTAGGGGAGAAATAGAAGTCAGTATGGATTTTTCCCTACACAGTATCCAGCATCCAGAACTCTGGTCAGAAATTGAAGGAAGTTTTCCAGAATTAATATCCATGTAAGTTGATGGACTCGGCCAAATCAAGCGAAATCCTTACTGCGGTCATTCAATCAACTGAACGAGTGGCTTTCTTTTTGTGTTGATATATATTCTATCTGACAATTTCTCAAACTCACTTTACCGATTTCCAAAAGTTGTACCTGTTAATAGCAAAATCTAATATATTGCATTAAAAATTGATTTTTTTTTTTTTTTGCTCAGTGTAATGAGCAGAGTTCAATAAAATTAAAACCGTTAATTTTTATCTTTTATCACCCTGTCAACCTGACTTAGAAAAAGCTTATAGTATACCCTTGTTGAAAGTAAAATCCCCCACAGAAAAATGGTGTCCTGGGTACTAAAACTAAACTTCATCTGATGGTAAGACTTCATATCTGGAGTAAGAAGTAATCTGCATTGTCATTATTCCCAAGTATAGATTGATAGTGGCAATTAAGTTCACTTCTATCAGTCAAATAGTTGTATGAAAATTGTTAGTATTGGATAAGAATACTTAACACCAAATAACTGTGTGCGAAAAAATTATTATTATTAAATAGGAACAATTACATTAAACCATATAATTTTGCATAAAGTGTGAGAATTAGATCGGAATATTATGTAGAATTAGATCGGAATATTATATAACTGCAAATTATTTGTATTCAGTGAGCTTATTTGAAGCCATATTTATTTCTCAAAGAGAGTGTCCTCGTGGTGTTATGGTTAAAGCGATGGACTTCGGAATCGTAGTATGCGAGTTCGAACTCCAGTCGCGCTATTCTATTCACTTTCGGACAAATTCCCTTGGGAAAGGTATGAAACCCCTTATCCTCCCAGCTATGGGTTAAATAGTATCACTACTGTTCTTTTAGAAAGCTGGCTTTGGCATTAAGTAACCTATAATGGTTGATTAACCAATGTAACCTAACCTAATCTATTTCTACAAAGGATTAACTTTATTCGTTACTGGAAACCCTATAACTGTGAGCACAAAAATTATTTTAAAACAGAAATAATTACTTGAAACCATAATTAGGTATATGATATTTGTATTGGATAGACATAGAACGGTACAACTTGTCCAAATTATTTGTATTTGATTGAAATACTTGATATCGTATATTTGTATTCGATAGGAATACATGATATTATATATATATATATATACGAAAACTTTAATGTAGCAGCCTTGTAGAAAAGTAGATATAAATACAGAATGAGCATAATGAATACCTTCCCGATGAGAATTAGTCAAAACGTGTACGTAATAACGAGAATAGAGTTCGAACTCGCTTACTACGATATAGCACTTAAGCACGTTAGCCACTACGCCACATGGACTTCCCTAAAAGGGGATATAGGTTTATTGAGAGAGAGAGTTTAATTAGTGAAGTCTAAACATACACTTCCGGCACGACACAATTTCAAACTTATTTAATGGCCCAAATTGTCACATGAATTACTTTTCCACTATCTGATGATTGTGCATTATGCTCCTGAGGAAACTTCTCGTAAGACGATTAAGAACAAGGATATTAATATTCTTGGTTTTTAAATTTTTTTTTAACTCTAGTTCTGTGGGTGAATCTGGCTTTTCTTAAAGCCCCTGATAGCTATATATAGATGTACATATATATATATATATATATATATATATATATATATATATATATATATATATATATATGAATCCAATTATTCTCCCTCCAGCTATGGGTAAATAGTAGGACAGATTAGGTGTGTCAGACTTGGTGAGGCAACTAGTTTAGGAGAAGGAAAACTCTGAATTCAAACCTGTTAAACTCCGCTTGATAATTGTCCTGCCCGAGCGGAGGGGTTGGTATATATAAATATATATATATATATATATATATATATATATATATATATATATATATATATATATATATATAAGTGTGCTGAAAAAATATCTCAACTAGTCAAGAAGGATAGGATATGGAGCCATGAAGGAACATGTCAAACGGCTGTTTAAAGCACTTGACAAATTGATTATCGAGTTACATGAACACTTCCACCAAAAAATGAATATTTAAATACCCATTGTCTTTAAAACTATTCATTCAATATATATATATATATATATATATATAGAGAGAGAGAGAGAGAGAGAGATATGACTAAGGATTATAATAGTATTCTAAGGAATGACACAGAAAGAGGATTTTGAAAATCAGACTGCTGTGTATCGCATCATGACTCGCGTTATCAGAACGACGCTTGATCTCTTTGAAAACATGACAATATGGTTTTCTAGGCTTTTTAATTCTGATATATATATATATATATATATATATATATATATATATATATATATATATATATATAGTGGGGTGCGGTGGGTTCGTGCGTGTGTGTATACAATCACAAATAATCATTTATAACCCGTTTGATATACTTTGGTGAAATCCCGGATTAAATCAATTAATTAACCAAATATTCCTGCTCAAAACAGCTTCACTACACCTTAATTTGATTCACATTCCACCAATTTCTGTTAAGGCCTTATAAAAACTTGACGTCGAGACAGACGTAAGCTAAATTCGCATTGTAAAAAAATGTTAGGCCACGTCGTCCGAAAACCAACGTGATGGCTTATACAATAGAGCTCTGAATTTGAACCTGACAATACACCCTATTCTGGTTTCAAGTAACAAAACTTCATTAATCAAAAATTACAAGGGAAACAGTATTTGCATAGCCTGTGAGAGAGTGAATATCAACAACTTTAATAAATTACTGCTTTCTGTTTAACCGGCATGACAATGACTAAAAATCTATAAATACCTTGAGTTTATTCTGCTATTTAGAAAAATATTAGCTCTTGCTTTAGCAAGAGAGACCGGTGAACAAAATCTAATTCTGGCAATAATCTTCTATAACAATGGACACTATTTGTGGTCTCTTCAATAAATTTTTACCTGAATTACTGAATATTAAACAAATATACTCAGAATCATGATGGGGATATTGAATACTATAATGGTGTATGTTGGCCGACTATTGTCGAAGGTGACCGAAAGGCTCCCTTTTCAATAGCTACTACACCGAAATGTAGAATTGGGCACTACTCTTTTCCCTAGATTGCTCCACTTAGCCTTGATCTGTAACTTATACTGCTGAGTTTAAGCAAGAAGTAATCAAACCATTTTTGAGACTTTGTTATGACTCGATCAGGGATTAAGCACTAGAAAACCCCAAATAAGTGGGAGAGAAGGGCTTAACACTAAACTGCATATGACGGTGAAGCTCCGGTTCGAGATTTGATTGTGGAGTAGCCTTTCATTGCCGTTAATCCCAGATTCACTCTGACCAGGTAGAACAGCTCGAGTCACATCTATTGATCAAATAGATTTCTTTGGAATTTATTCCACTTTGATAGTAATATGTACGAAAAGTATGTTAAGAAATAACACCACTAAAGTAAATATTTATATACTATGAATGTGATTTCCTAACATAGTGGCATAAAATGAACCTTGACAATATCACACGCCGATAGAACCGATCTCTCAATCAATCTAAATTTCTATATCTTATACTGACATACTCAGTCTAGTGTCCTCATTTCGTTATTACGATTGTCTTCCGGGATTTTCAAACTCTACCCTTAATTCAATTCACGTAGATAGATTGTTTTAATACCTCTACCAATACTTTGAAGATATAACGAGGCAGTTAATTCTCATTTGTAAAGTTGCTTGAACTATAGGACCCAGATAATAAACTGATTGCAATGTAACTCGTAATTTAACTAATCCTTTTCAGTCTGATGATAATTAGCCTTAAACCTGATATTTTCCTGCTCGCAGGAGACTTTTTTCCGAGTAATACCTGCTTGATAAAGTTAAATTCATTGCATAGCACCTAAGGCGCTCCAAAATTGGGGAATAACAATTGGATCTATGATTTTTTGCTACAGCCATGCATGTCTCGATTTGTGCGTAGCCCTCATAATAACTCTTACAGTTGTCAGTTATTTTAACTTAATTCCAGAAGTTGATGAACCTCACAGTTCCCCCTCACGCATATATTATAAATCGGCAGGGGTGGTTGATGAACGGTTTCATTAAGATGAATTAACTAAGATGAATTCAGTGAGACCATATATTCTCGAACCTGAGACAGTAGAATGTGAACAATCAATCCATATCGATCGAATGAAGTGGACAGTTCGAAGTTTCAAGAGGGTTAGCTTCAACAAAAGACATCTGAAGACTGGCGGATGGCACAACTGCAGAAACATCCTGATTGCAACCATTACGCATCGAGTTGTTGTGGTGAAATGGTTCTCATCTATAAAAATGGACACGGAAACCCGAATTCAAACTGTAGACAAAGCTACTTGTATTTCACATAACGCTAATACCCTTGGGAAGAGTATGAATCCAACTATCCTCCCTCCAGATATGGCTAAATAATAGGGAAGACTGGGCTCTTTAACCTTGGTAGGGCAACCGGTCTAGGAGAATGAAAACTCTTGAATTCAAACCAGTTAAACTCCGCTTAAAAATTGACCTATTATCACATCCTGCTCGTCCGGAGGGTTAGGTAAATAAAAACTATGACGCAAGAATACTTGCTAGATGGTCGGTTGGTTGGTTGGTTGGTTTTACATGTTAATCTGATTTAGATTATCTTACGCCGATGTCACTTTAACAATTACAGTCTTCGATTACATTCAAAACAAAATCATTTTAAACTGGTAAACACTTCATAATTTGTTTTAACATCAATATTTTAAGAGCAAATACATTAATCTAGTTAAACACTATTTTAAACATTATCTCAGATGGATATATTTGATCTATAAATGGTTGTGTTTGGTTGATTGGAAATAATTTGACGGCATGTCAGCTCTTGTTGTGTTATTTGATACCAAAGTCAATCTTTTCTTTTTCAAGCATTTCTTAAGTTACAAACAGCAATTCTTATTTAATATCAATAATCATGTTTCAACACGGATATATTATTTCAAATATTCATATCTTTTATTTGTAATTTGAAAACAAATTTATTTAACCTATCGATAAGACCCTAATAGGTATTACCACTCCTGGTTAGAAAATACCTGGAAATAATGGCCACGAATTAGTGCACCACACTCCCCCAGAGATCTAAAAGATGATCGTAAACATCGGATGATATTTATTGTTATATCCTGGACACCGGTTTTTGGTGTGATATTTGCTCTCGGTAGAAGAAAGAGTTGGAATATTTTAAGCCTCAGCGACAAAGCCTTTATAGATGGAATTCTAACCAGTACCTCCATATCAGGCAAGAGTGGACCAAGGAATAATGATAAAAAAAGGTTAACTACATACTCCACAGAGCTACAGAACCTAAGCCTCAATATACGATGCAATTTATTGTCATACCTATGACAAACACTAGTACAATTGCATCAATGTAATGAGTTTGATGTTGATACAAAAATTTTTTTCCTTAAATTTCTACTGTTTTTTTTTTCTTTTAGATGTTTGAAATTATTTTTACTATTATTTACAGACAGACTGGATTGAGAAAAAGTAAGTCCCAAAACCGACGTCAAGTTTTTCGTGCAGGACCAAGATCAAAATCCTATACTGTGTGTCTAATCAGCGTCAATGAGCATATAGGTAATATATATGTTACATATAAATAAACAATTATTTTGTATCTTTTTTTAATCAGTTGGTTCTTTGATTAATTTAAACGGCATATGAAGCCCTCTGGGTTATTTTATGCTTTGATATCCTGGGATTATTTTTATATTTACATTTCTTGTGAAGATGTATCTTAAAAATTTTTCTTACAAACGATTCAGCCAAATACTAATACATTTTAAACAGCTCTAGTTAACATAGACATGGAACCCTAACAGGTACTTCCAATTCGGACCCGAGTGGATCTGGAAGTAATGGATTTGAAGAGATGCACTCACTCTCCAGAGCTAGAGCCTTATCATCATATAAGATTTGAATGAGTCTTACCTCTTTGCAGCGGATATTGTCAGAATATTCTAATCCTCATTGACAGGGTGACTTTAATCAAATGGTGGTCACAGATAAAAATAAATGAATAATTTGGGGATTTTTAAAAGATTACCCATCTAGGTCATTGGAGTTCCCTGTCATGTAATGGCTGACCGGCTTGATTGCGACAAAGTAGTGCGTGAGTTCGAATTACAATCGTGCTATTTTGTTCACTTTCGGATTTATGTCATGGGGAAAAGTATGAACCCTCTTTTTACCGGCAATGGATTCAGTAGTTCAACCATAATGGGTTAATAATTTAATAATCCTCGAAGGTTGACATGCCCTTTAACAAAGAAATCAAACCAAATAAACCAGGTAGTAAGTTCCTGTCTATTATTTAATCAAAAATTTACTATAAACATTGATTCGTTCATTTTTCTTTTCCGCTTAATGACATTATACCGTTTTTTACTTCTTTAAACGTTTCAACGTCTCCCTCCTTCACCCTTACAAATTACTCACTAAAGTAAAATCTCCAGTATTTGAGAAAAAAAAAACTTCATTCTTTGCATATAGGACAAGAAAGCCTGGCGGCTCGACCCAACGGACTAAACATGCTGATTTATTTTCAAACCAAAAAATAAAGAGTAAAAGTAGAAAATAAAAGTCACACATCCATTTTCTCTTACACAGTAATCACAAAATCACTTTGAGATTCCTCGTTCGATTAAAATTAATTCTAGTAGAAAGGTGGTTTTCATGGACCTGCTATGAATTCTGCTCCCAATTTACAAAATGTATTTATTGATGAAGAGAAAGTTTAAAATATGATTTTAAAGTGCCCCCAATCATCTTTTTTTTTTTTACTTTTTTCTTTTACTCGAACATTGATTTCCCGTCTCCAATTGATTTTTGATCTCCCACAAATAATTTCATTTTATTCATTGATTAGTTGATTGATCCATTTTTCGCCTACACGCACTTAAGTTTACGTATCAGCTGACCGGCTCAATCATTTGGGGCTGTTGAATACACCGACTGCATCTCTGCACAAGGGTAAGACGCCCCTAAAGAGTGTCCTGGAAATCACTCTAAACGATTTGATGGTGGGGCTCCAGTTATGCTGAAGCTTCGGGGAATGCAGAGTACTTCTTCATTGGCATTGCTGTCAGGTCCACTCTGGCCCGGAGTGGTAGAACCAGATACGGTCTTATCCATGGATCAAGTACAAAGGTTTGACAATTAAACTGCGTATTTTGACATTTAAACAGAGTGCAAACAAATGACATATGCCTAACTGAATTGCTTGAAATAGAACTGTTTTAACATTTAACTGGATGTTAATAAGTAATTTACGTTTAATAAAATTGTTAGTGTTGAATAGCAATACTTGAAAACATTTAACTATGTACAATCAAATAATTATCAGTAAATACAGTAGTATTAAATAGAAATGAGTGAAACAATTTGAACATAAGCAAAGAAAATGAGCTCAGTCTCGTTTAAAATGTTATCTTCAAAATGTTTTTAGAAATCATGTGTATCTAGTGTATATATATATATATATATATATATATATATATATATATATATATATATATATATATGTGTGTGTGTGCGTGAGGATTTGGCAAGAAATAACCTATAATGGTTGACATGCTATAAGACAAAATAAAACCAAACCAATTTGTTTACTCCTTGGATTTTTTTCTCTATACGAGTGGGTGGTTTAATATCATTTTATCTTTTCATTTCTAACCCAAACAATGGATTCCTTTAAACAGAGGCTCTCAAAGAAAAATGATTTTAAACATTCTTAAATCAAGCAATACACCATCCCCAAACGATATGTAACAAATTGATTTATCCTTGTCCTATATTTTTACATTGAACAATTGCATCAGCACTAAGCAAAACACAGTCAGTACTGTTCATAAGGATTACTGTATTCCAAGACGACATTAGTAGTATATACGTGCTGTATTCAATAAGTTTCCAGACTTTTTTACAGGCATTTAAAATTGTCGTAGACGCTTGAATATTCAGTATGTTATTGCTATGCATCTTATGAGATGACAGACCAATTTTTATGATTTCAGGTCCTAATGAAACGCTACAGCAAGAATTGGAATACACCGTCTGAAAGCCTGATTGTCACGGCTGGTGAATTCGAAAATGTAATCTGGACGTGGGGACACTCTAGAAGAACTATATGCAATAAAATTGTGTTTTAAACTTGGAAAAAATGCCAGAAAAACGTATGGAATGCTTCAGACTTCTTTTCGACCATCTTGAATGAATCAAGCATCAGTTTTTGAGTTGCATAAGAGATTCAAGGACGGCAGGGAGTCTGTGAGGGATGATGAGAGGTGTGGGAGGACTAAGGAAGTCAATACACCAGAGTTGATTGGCCAAAAGGTTAGTGTTAGCGTTACTATGTTGAGGTTTTAAGGGAGTTCTTGAAGAGATTCCTTGGGAAGAGGCCAGAACTCTTCAAATCGGGTCAGTGGCATTTCCACCAGGACAATGCACCAGTCGACAACTCCATCCTTGTCACATACTATTTGACCAAGATGGGCATCAAGACAGTTTCCCACCCTCCCTATAGTCGACTCCTTGCTCCCTGTGACTTTTGGTTATTCCCTAAGCTCAAAGGCTGTCGTCATGAGACAATTGAGAAGATGAAAGAGGTTGTGACTAAGGTCATTGACACGCTTACACAAGAGGACTTCCATGGGGCCATCCTGAAGTTGTTGGAACAGTACAGCAAGTGCATCGCTACTGGAGGAGATTACTTCGAAGGGGACTAGAGTTTCATGTGTGTACTTTCAATAAAAGTGGCCATACGAAAAAAGTCTGGAAACTTATTAAATGATCCTCGTATATTCGCTTCTACTTTATTTGCATCATCCTAAGAAATTTCTATTTAATTATAATTATTTGTTTATTCATATTAAAATGTATATATTTTCTTTTTTTTTATTCTATAGGTTCCCTAGAAATGGTCATGGATATTGGAAAGCATTTAGAAACTACAGTTGTAGCTGGAGAAGTAGACCTTCTGGTTCTGGACAAGAAGCATTACGACCGTTTGTTGGTCAGACGACATCCACAGTCGGTTGAACGATTGAAAAAGGAACTGACCACTCGTCAACTCTTAGCACTCAGCCGCATGGGCTATCCAGCCGATGCGGCTTTAATGAAATATCTAACTATGAAGCTGCTAAATGGAGGAGATCTGCTTGGTTTACTGACCCAATCAAAAAACAGAAATCGTCAGCGAATGGCACAAGAAAAGCGGCAAGACACTGATATTGTGAGCAAGGTCAAGAAACGATTGCAGCTCACCGATCAGGAAGATCATTTTGAAATACCTTCAAAAGACTCGCAAAAGACATTCCTAGAACGGCTAGAAGAAGAAATTGGGAGACTTATACGATATGAACAAAGAGATTGGAACCGAACATTTAGCAGTATATCTACTGCCTCTTCAATTTAGTTGAGATACAATCATTTCACATTAGAGTTATAAATATCACTCGTATCTATATCTTTTTAACATGTCTAAACTTAAATACTCTTCGAACAGAGCGAATTTTAATCAAAACACCTTTTGTCTCCTCCACTTTGTTCCAGTGTAATTACCAGATGATTTCACTTGAAAAGGTTTACCGATCCTCAAAACTTTTAAACTGACACAACTCGAATGAAGGGAAGCCTGCGATTGCTTCTCTAACGACAAATAATATTGTATATATTTATATATATATATATATATATATATATATATGTGTGTGTGTGTGTGTGTGTGTGTGTGTGTGTGTGTGGAGTATCGTGTTTTGATAGATACTGACAGAATTTTTTATTAAATATTAATTTTCTTCTAAACTTAATTAAATTTATACCACATTTTCATTATTTGTTGTTTAATAGTACACAATGAAATAAATATTGTTGGGTATTTCTTATTTCTGAATTCTACGGTATTTTACAGTATTTCTTATTATTTTGTCACAAAGCATATGAAGTTATATATGTATTTAACCAAAACCTCTGCCATCGACAGGAAGTGACACAAAGACATTTTTAAATGGAGTAAAGTTGTTTTGAATTTCGGAATTTTTTTCTCCTAGAATGGTTGTCGAACCAAGGCTAAAGAATCTAGACTGCCCTACTATTTATACATAGTCTGGGGAAGAAAGTTCCGCTATGTACCGAACCCAGTATGAGTAGACAACTTTTATATATTTATATGTTTTTTTTTATTTTTTTAGTCCCAGAATTGATAATATTTTACATTTTGCTTTTTTCAATGCTGTGGTTTTTGTTAATGAAATAATATAGATGTCCATAGTATAATGTTACACGAGATATAAAAAATTCCTGGTATACTTGATTAAGAAGGAAATTAGCCTTTCAAGTTGAAATAAGTGTTATATATATATATATATATATATATATATATATATATATATATATATATATAATTTTATTCGGTCCTATCGTGACTTTCGCTACACATCACGACATATATATCCTAGAGACAACCTCAAATTTGCTGTTCTGCGTATGTATCATCATACACATACACAGTAACAATCCTTTATACGGCCACACAAGTTAATATGCAAATATAATCCACACACACACAGAGTTATACGCAATCCCAACGTATACATTTTTTTTTCAATATCTTCAATATATTTCTTTCTCTGCTTGATGATTATTGTAAAAAGATTGCATGAAACCGATGGTGACAGTTAAGCATCCATGCTATTAAATATATATATATATATATATTTACATATATATATGATTTTATTTAATAACTATTTCTATAAATTTGGCGGCGTGCATAAAGCACCAGATAATGAAATTTGTCAATGAAATATATATATATATATATATATATATATATATATATATATATATATTACAATCTAATATCTGGAAAAAAGAGAGTATAAAACCTACGTACCATTCTGTTGAAATAATTTTCAAGAATTGCAATGACTATCCCGTTGAAAAAACACTACAGAGTTATCTAAACTAACACGTGCCTAATACACTAAGCAGAGCAAAACTATATATATGTGTTTTTTATATCCTTTTTTATAAAGGGTATAGACGTCAATCAAAGAAGTTAAATAATTGCGTTCATTATACCTTCTTTTTTACATTTTTTACTGTTATTTCTTAAGAATTTTGTTTTCACACGGTCCTATCGTATAGGAATAATTTTAAACAAATTTATTTAACTCATAGTCGGCATTCCACCGTAATCCGACTCTGTGGCAAAATGGACCTTCGAGTGATGGAAATGAATTCTCCAGAATCATAGCCTCACCATTAGATGCAGTTTAGAGCCATTCTCTGCATAGGTCTTTTTGGAGGATCTTACACGTAAGCAGTGGATAGGTGAGAAGATAAAAATCATTGCATTATATTCTAAACTCAATTGAGCATCAATGTTTTTGAGTTATTTTCATAGCAATAATAAGAATTCACTGATAAGTTTTGTTTCGTTAGTTCTTTGTATTTTTTTAAAACGGTGTACTTTTTAAAAACAATCCTCATACACTTAAAGAAATGAAAGTTAGTATGACATTAAATATCAGTAAACAAATATCACCTGAAATATAACATAGCAATAAGAGGAAATTTCATCCAATTTCTTTCGTAATGTTAGGATAATTCAGAACTGAATCAATACATAGGCTCATAAAATACTGATGCTACATCTATGAAGTGTTTAATCGCTGAAAATTACCTTATAATGTTGAGCGTTAAACAAGGCAGCATCAAGTACTATTTTTTAATTTTTATTATTACTCGACCCGGGCTTGAACCCCAGTCTCCTGTACCATTGGCGAACAACCTACACTTTAGGCTAATGGCCGTTTAAGTAATCATTATTAACTAGGTTTTTCAACCTGGCAACTGAAAATGATAACATGATATGTCTTGGTAAAAACTGAAGAGTTACTAGACTTACAGGATTTTTTTTTATTTATTTAGCAGTAAATAAACTTATAACAGATAATATGCATTGCATTTTTGTTTAGTTGCTGAAAATTCTGGCTTCAAATGATATTCCTTAAACAAACTAGATAAAATCATCTAAATTAATGCTATATTTTTTCAAGACATGCATATGAAAATACTATAGAATAACTCAATATCGAGATGAAGATTATGGAATTCAATGAAAAAGAAAAAGGAATTAATACTCCCTGAGAGTTTGATATTCTTAATTCTTCTGGATATGGATTTCACTTATTTAAAAAAATATATCAAAGTAGTTCCAAATTATCCAAACGAAAGTTGATAGATCTTCTTTGCGTGCTAATTCGATTATTTTTTCCATGGATAAAATATTTTCTTATGAGAGATACAATTCCAACAATAAAATGAAACGTTTAAATAAGATTTATAAATTAAATGTCTCTCACTGATATTAAATGCGTATTTCTCGTCAAAACTCCATGAAGTTTTATTTTTCTAGGTGGAGATGTTAACGTTCCAAATTAATATTAAAATAGATTTGACATTTTTTGGTTTATATAAGGTTTGATTGCTTTTAGTGGCATGTCAGAGGTCATTCTATGCCTAGGCGTTAGGGAATCATGTTTATATAAGACTTGATAGCTTTTAGAGGCATGTCAGAGGTCATTTTATGCCTAAATGTTAGGGAATCTCGTTTATATAAGGTTTGATTGCTTTTAGAGGCATGTCAGGGGTCATTTTATACCTAGATGTTAGGGAATCTCGTTTATATAACGTTTGATTGCTTTTAGTTGCACGTCAGAGGTCATTTTATGCGTAGATGTTAGGGAATCTCGTTTATATAAGGTTTGATTGCATTTAGTGTCATGTCAGAGGTCATTTTATGCCTAGATGTCAGGGAATCTCGTTTATATAATGTTTGATTGCTTTTAGAGGCATGTCAAGGGTCATTATATGCGTAGATGTTAGAGAATCTCGTTTATATAAGGTTTGATTGCATTTAGTGTCATGTCAGAGGTCATTTTATGCCTAGATGTCAGGGAATCTCGTTTATATAAAGTTTGATTGCTTTTAGAGGCATGTCAGAGATTATTTTATGAGTAGATGTTAGGGAATAACGTTTAAATTAAGTTTTATTGCCTTTAGTGGCATGTCGGAGCTTATTTTATGACTACAAGCTTGGGAATCCGGCTTCTAGTAGGTATAGTCACTTTTATTGGTATTTCAGAGGTTATTTTATGACTAGAGGTTAGAGAATCACGTTTATATAACGTTTGGTTTCTTTTTTTGGCATACTAGATTTTTTTTTATTGTGACTAGATGTGAGGTAAACAGGTTTATGTAAAGTTTGATTATTTTTGGTAGCATATCAGAGATCATTTTATGCCTAGATGTTTGGTAATCGATTTTATATAAGGTTTGATTGTTTTTAGTGACACATCAGAGGTTATTTTATGCATAGATGTTAAGCTATCCGATTTATAGAAGTTAAGATTGCTTTTATTGGCTTATCAGAATGTATTTTATGACTATATGTTAGGGAATCACATTTATATAATGTTTGATTTCGTTTAATCGTATATCAGGGGTTATTTTTATAACTAAATATTTGGGAATCATGTTCATAGTTATATTTACATTTTGTTGTTGTTTCTTAAGAGTTTTGTTGTTTTTCAAACATTGTCTAATAAATTCGAATAATTTTTCAATATATCTATTCGATATATCATTCGGGCCGTAAGAGACACCACGTCTTTTGGGCGGAGTGGACCTTCAGATAAAGGTTTACTCCGCAATTTCCTTGCCTACGAAAGGTTTACTCCACAATTCCCTTGCCGATGAAGCTGGAGCCTCTCCATTAGAGGTAGTTTAGTATCATTCTTAGGACACTCATAGGAAAAGCTTTCTGCAAAACCAGTTTGAATCCTGAACGAGGCTGTTATCATTTCACTCTTTGACCAAATAAATATCTCCAGTGTAAGGAAAAATAAGGCAAACTGTAGGACGAGACGAGACGTGAGAAAAGGAAAAGGACAATAATTTGTTTGAAAAAAATAGTTTATATTTAGTGAAAGAGATAAAGACAAGAAGAAAAGAAGAAGAATTGCAAAACGAGTTGCTTTCTTCAGACTTGACTATAGCATTTGTCTTGGTAACAGTTTTTTTCAGTTCCATGTAGTCTTCGTGGCTGCTCTGTACAAATTCAAAGGCTTGAAGAAGGAGAAATTTGGTTCCCCACGTGCGTAGAGTCGCTCATAGGATGACCATGTAGCGCGTAACATGCTGTGGTAACTCGTGGCCTGATTCGTCAGCAGTCAAGATCCCATGTTACATCGTTGGTGTCAAAAGGGAAAAGGTCTGTTATTTTGAAGAACGCACACATGTATGGCGTTTTTCAGCCAATCACGGAGCACGTAAAAGGTGACTCCGTATATAAGTTCCAATAGAAATGGAGCTGCAACCGATCGAGGAGGCAAGCTGAATTCAACCTAGCTGCCTTCCGCTTAAAAGTCTTGTGTCGCATATGCCCGTAGTGAAGTGATTTGTTTGATACATACATATATCTGTCCCTCAGCTCTTGAATTATAGAACAAAAACCTCTAAATCCGATGCAGTTTAGTGCCATTCATAGAACATCTCTTTTCTTAGCGGGAGTGTTTTGTTTTTTTTTTCCTTTGGTTGGCGATACACTCAATGTATTTTAAACGCCGTAAACATATATGCGTGTATTACGGGTTATGTTTCATAGTAACAATTACGGTTCAGTGTAATTTTTTTTGTACAAAGATTTTTGACCAAATATTGGCCTAATCAGTTGAGTGTTCGCCAATGGTCCGGGAGACCAGGGTTCAATCCCAGGTGGAGTCATACCATAGACTAAAAAAATGGTACTTGATGCCCCCTTGCTTAGCACTCAGCATTATAAGGTAGGGATCAAGAGTAAAGTGGAGTAAACAGGGGAAAAGGAGTAGCGCTCTGACCTACACCATGGTGTAGTAGCTATTGAAAAGGGGGTCTTCGGGTCACTATCGACTACGGTCGCCAACTCAACTTTTATTGTTTGAAACATCACCGAAAGTAAACCAATAATACAATAAAACTCTGGTACGTATTATTCTCACTTGTTTCTAACTGAATAGTTTTAATTTCAGACGTCGAACCAGTTGATATTTAAAAGCTTTATTATACGAATTTCCCATTTAAAACACAGTTGATATCATAAATTAATTTCTCATTTGCCTAAGGTATAACAATCTTTAACAATCCAAGCACTTGGAATGAAACGAGTAACAAATTCTTCTTTTATCAAATAGTCTTCTGTTGTAATAAATTATTCTTGTACGTATTCATTCAACTGTTCAATTATCAGAGCATTTAATTCATTATTTATCATAGAAGTACGTGATACAGTTCATCCATAAACAAATATTACAAACGTTTTTAAAAGATTTTCTTTTAAACTAAAAATAAAATGATTTATTCAATTCTACTATAACATTATATAATCAAAATGGTCATAAACAGGTATTATTTAACACGAGAATTTACAAAACTGAAACTCGATAAAAAAAACAACCAGTATCTCTGTAACAAAAGATAAACTTAATTTCATGTACATGGTATGTAAAATTCTTATTTTAATATCCATATTTTGGTACTTATGGATCTATATCGCAAAAAGCCGAACTTTCCCGAGCGTTTCTGGGTCAATAACGGAAAGAATCGGAATATTCCGGAACGAACTTTAAGCAAGCAGACGATAAAATAAGTCAACCAATTTGTTGACAAAACGCATGAAGACCAAAATAAATAAATAAATAAATAAAAAAGAAAGAGAAAAAGAAAATTTTTAATGGGATATGGTACCAACCTTTTCAGGAGAAAAAGAATAAATCAACAGTCAATGTATGGTAATTTTCAATATGAAAAAATAGTTTGAATTTTTATTTTATCAATTTTTTTTTTTTTGGTTTGAGTATCATTTTTTTTGTCGATTTAAATTTTTTTTTTTTCGTATTTATGCACTTATTGTACCGTGCAGAAGTAATAACGTGTTAATTTAGAAATCCATTCTTACCATGGGGAGGGTGGGTGTTTTTTTAATCTATTCTGTAATAATTTAGAAATCCATTCTTACCATGGGGAGGGTGGGTTTTTTCAAACTATTCTCTACTTCCGCCTAACAATTTAATAAAAAAAAAATTCCCTTTATGTTTTTTTCTCTTGGCAGAATTGGATCACCAATTCTGCACATTGCAGATTTTTACTTAGCTGCGATAAATTTATTTTTAGAATTGTTTTAACTTAGAAAACAATTGATTGAATTATTTTATCGTCTGCTTGCTTTAATTTGATTAGATAGGCGTTTCGGCGTATTTCGATTATTTCTGGAAATACTCGGGAAAGTTCGGCTTTTTTTTTTTTTTTTTGCGGTAACATAAATGCATATTCTTGCTAAAATAATTTGAGCGCAAAGACAAAATTTTATTCGTTTGGATTTTGAAGAAAATAAACTTTCTTTAAAGAAATAGTTTCAGATGTATACTTTAGATTGTTAGAAATGTTTAATCTCATTATCACATTATGCTGACGTCATTTTACGTGATTTTTACAAAAGTAATCCGGATTAAAATTAATTTTAACTCCTTGAAGAATGTATTTCAACTTTAATTCTGGAAGAAAAATTGAAGAAATTTTTATAAGTGGAGAAAAGACATGATTTGAGCTTTTCAAAAACCATGAGGAACTTATTCTCACATTTAAATTTATAGCTGCTTTCAAGAAACAAAGTTTAAAATGATGTAAATGGGAAATCTTAAGTTGAAATCTCAGGTCCATCTTTGGGCTAGCGGGATTCAATTATGATTATTCAGGAATGGAACTGTGTTATAAAAATCAAATCTTAGAAATATTCCCATTGGGGAGCACAAAAGAATTGATAAAATCATCAGAAGAATTCTCAAAAATGTTGAAATATCGAGGGTTTGCTAAAAATGTTGACGATCAACGGATTTGATTTTTCTCATCGATGTTTTAAATTTTCGTTGAAAATGCAAGTACCAAAGTTAAAGTTGATAGGTTGTACTTTTTTGACAAACATAAAGGTATTTCACGTTTCGGATGTACCCAGTTTTATACAACGTGCATTGCTGGATATTAATGAAAATAGATGGTTACTCTGACAAGACGAGGAGACAACAAGTTCACAAAAAGAAAAAAAGTTAGACAAGAGGTCAAATAAATAACCTTATTTACCAATCCCTCCACTCGGGTATGATATGACACAAGGTCAATTTTTTAAGCGGAGTTTAACAGGTTTGAATTCAGAGGCTGAAAAACCCAGTCTGCCCTACTATTTACCCATAGCTGGAGGGAGAATAATTGGATTCATACCTTCCCTAAGGGTATTAGTGCTATGTGAAATGCAACCGGTCTCGTCCAGGATTAGAACTCGTGTCCATTTCCTACGACGATAACCATTACACCACGGGCACCTCCTAAAAGGTCAAATAAATAACGTTACTCGTTTTATTTGCGCATTTCAGCCTGCCAGGTGACCGATTTTGGAAAGACGTACAGTGTTTGTTTTTTATTGAGTCGATGGAAGAAATATATTTTTTCCATACATTCTAACTCACCTCAGCTCCAAAATGTAAGTTCCTTCCTTGTTCTTAGTCTATCTCTAAGTGACTGAAATTCGGGCTCTTTTAAAAATCCCCAACTCATGTAAACATTTTTTGTACTTAGCACGAGTGTTCTGGTTGTTGAACCATTCTTATCAGTCACCTGGCTCACCAGGGTTAGAAAAGCTGATTATATATTACAGACGATTATCTGAAAATTTCTAAATAACAAAATATTTGAACTTCGAAATGCAACGCTTATCACATTCAATAAAATATAAGATCTGCAAAATCCGCATGTTGCTCTTTTCATCGTTCATTCAAAGTTTAAAAAAGAAGTATTTTGACAGAAAATCTGGCTTTCTCTCTGGTAAATAAGGCTTTCATTGACTTTGATTGAGTTTGAAAAGATAAACCTCAGACCAGAGACTAAAATAGGCGCTGTAGC
>CAUZXS010004047.1:70000-117500 GCA_963585895.1 Sepioteuthis lessoniana | reverse complement strand
ATGTCTTAAAAAATACACTGCTCTGTAATCAGTATCTGATTAACAAATTGATAGAAATTGTAAATGTTTTAGTGTTGGTTTACATCATTGTCAGAGTATCATCGATGGAAATAACTTCTACTGGTTGGGAGTAGATATATACAAAAATATTCAGTGTGATTGACAGGTTATAACCTCTATAAAGTCAAATGAGAACTTGGATTTCATTAGAGGATTTAAAATTATGTGACTATGAATTCTAGAAGTTAGAAATTAGATTTTAATTTTGGGTTAGCTCGTCCACACTTGCTGAAAGGCATGGATAAGTAAAAACATGTGCAGTAATTTCCATTAATGTTCAAATAGGCTGGTTCTTGGTTTTTATATGACTGGTTATGTCTAAAGAAATAAAAGAATGTTTTCATAAAAGAAAGGCTTCATTGTTAATATCCCAGCAAAGAAGATAGAGTGGCTAGAAGGATTGACCATCATCTGAAAAGGAACAAGGGGGCTATCCAGCAATATTACAAATTATGGACAATGCAGAATTAAGAGATTGCTTTAATTAATAATAAAAATGAAAAGACGATTGTATGACCATTCAGATGATAGGAATTTATTTATTTTTAATTGTCAATCCGTCAGTTTTATGGACTGAAGCCAGGAGCTGTTGTAATTTCTACTGATAAAATTTTGGATTATACTGTTTTTTTTTTTTAATATTTATTTAAAAAAGATATGAAAAAGATGATTGACTTAGTGTTAGATAAAATGACAAAGAACCTTGTATTAGATTATGTGAATAGATATGATAGTATTATTAAAACGAACTAAATCTGTTTTGTATTTTATATATATATATATATATATATGACCTTCAATTCTTTTAGTTATCAAATTTTATTTGGTCAAGGTTGGAATGAACTATTCTCAAACCTTGGTAGCAATATTTCATCTACTGAAAACTATCAACATACGCATAGCAAAGGCATGGTTTGCTATTGACAAGTATTTGGGAATCTGATCTCTGATAGAATAAAACAAGAATCCTTCCAAGTTGTAACCATGTCAGTACTACTGTTTGGTTGCACCACAAAATACCTGCAGAAAAAGCTTGATTTGAACTACACAAGGATGCTGCAAACTGTCTTGAACAAATCCTGGAAGCAGCACCCTACTGTACGGCCACTTACTTCCCCTCTCACAAACCATCCAAGTAAAACGGGTTTGACATGCTTGGCACAGGTGGAGAATTAAAGATCAACTCATAAGCAATTTTCTCCTATGGACTCTTACACCTGGACACGCCAAATGTTGGTTGTGTAGCAAAAACTTACTTTCTTCAGCTCTATGCAGACACTGGATGCTATCTAGAAGACTTACCAGGAGGGATGACCCATAGGGACTGAGGGTGAGGGAGAATCAAGGGAATCTGTGATGTTAGTACACCTTGCTGGTGTATCATTTGTTTCCCATAAATGCATTTGTAGCAAAAACTTCTGGTTATTTAGACTGTAGCACCTTTTTCCCATGATCTGACACGACTCCAACTTTGACTTCACTCACCAAATTGAGTTCTTATCACTCAACTGTCAATCATATATACCCCTAACACTCAGCCAAGCACAAGTGGCAGTAGGTGACTTTGCAGTAGTTGTCAGAGAAATCTTCATTCAGTTATATAGCAATTTGTCATTTAAATATTGATTACTTACAAGCATGTTTTTCTTTTGTTTTTTTTATTTTATTTATCTTCATTTTTTTTTATTGCATTATATAATTATTTTAAAAAAATTATTTTCAATTTGATGGCCATTAAGCTTCATGTCAAGTTATACCCTATTTACAGAATTTAGATTATAATTGCAAATAAGATAAAGGGAAGTATTCTATAATTAGCAGTTAATAGTTATCTTCCTTGAGAAATTATAGTGATCAATATAAGTGCAAACAAAAATCATGTACTATTAAGTTGAAAATTGCTTTATTCTTTCAGAGCATTTTAACAATATTGTACTGTGGAAAATTTCACTGTGATTGGCTGTTTTTGCTACGTTACATAAAAAAATAAAGATTTGTGTGTTAGAAAGTTAAAAAATGTACATCTAAATCAGGGCTTTTCAAAGTGGTTCATATCGACTACTGAAGTGAGTAATATCATTGAGGTCCACAGGTTGTGAATATATTAGCTTGCTATTATAAATCCCTTTATAACAGAACAAAATTCACTAGATCATGTAGACTACTTGCTCGATAGCAAAATATACCCGCTTTGTGCAAAAAACTGTTGTAAAATATCCTCAGCTTTGTGCAAGTATTGAAAACTGTAGCAAAAGATCCCTAAATTTGTACAACATTTTACTTGCTTTTCCAAGTTCATATATGGTGGAATCTGGGTTTAGACATGCACAGTATTTACTAAGCAAACAGATAAGCACTTTAAACATACAAAATTGTGATTTGCAGCTCAAATGCACAAACCTGCTACTTGATATTTGTGACCTTCCTCAGTACCTACTCTTTAAAAATAATTCAAGAATTAAAGATAAATTTGTATTTATAGTTTACCGATTCTTTTCTCAGGTAAATTGTGTTAAACATTGGTAAATTAGTTATGCTTTGTAATTTAATATTCAGTTAATTTATTTGGGGGTGGATGGAAAATAAATGAGATGTTTGATAAGCCCTGAATTAAATTTTTAAAAAATCAGATCCTTGGCACTTGGGAAGATCATTTTGGGTCAAAATGAGATGATGTTAGACGGTCTTAGTTTGGTTTCTTTGTTTAATGGCATATCAACCTTTGTAGGTTATTTAATGCCAAAGCTATTCTCCTAGAAGAGCAATAGTTGGTACTATTTAACCCATAGCAGGAAGGATAAGGGGGTTCATACCTTTCCAAAGGGTATTTGACCGAAAGTGAATGTAATAGCATGACTGGAGTACAAACTCACTACAATTCCGCCGTCCATCGCTTTAGCCATAACACCACGAGGACCCCCCCCTAGACGGTCCTAAATAAACATTTTAAATCTGGTCTTTTAAGTGGGCTTGAGCACTACCCTCTGATCCTGGTGGGACATACACAACTATCTTAACTAAAAGGCAGGCCCTAGTTATTTATACCAACCAACCTGAATTGTTTGAAATAGAACTGGTTATATGCGTAAAAATGGATTTGGCATTAAATAACCTACAAAGGTTGATATGCCATAAAAACCAACCAATCAACAACCTAGTTATTTATGATTTGCTAACCTTTACATTAGGGGAGGCTGCCAGTTTAGTCTGGTACAAAGCCAGAGTTGTGGAGCACTCAGTGTGAATTGAACTCACTACAATAGTGAATTGGTTTTTGAATTAAATTTGCTAAATAACATACTACAAATTTATTTATTTAAAAAATTAATCTTGTTAATCATGATGGATTAAGGAAAAGAATATGGGTTAAAATTTTGGTATATATTCAGATTGTACCTCTAGGGGTGTCCTTGTGGTGTAATGGTTAAAGCGATGAACTGCGGAATCGTAGTAAGTGAGTTCGAACTTTAGTCGCACTATTACGTTCACTTTTGGACAAATACCCTTGGGAAAGGTATGAACCCCCTTATCCTCCTAGTTATGGGTTAAATAGTACCACTACTGTTCTTCTAGAAGGATGGATTTGACATTAAATAACCTACAAAAGTTGATATGCCATTAAACAAAGAAACCAAACCAAACCATCTTGTCTTATTTTGAAAAATGTTTAAATAATTTTCATTCTGTTGAGAACAGTGATTTCCTTACAAATAAGTCTATATTTTTTGTTGTGTTGAACTGGATTCTTCAGATTCTTATTTGTGGATTCACATAGACTCACTGTCAATAGCTTTAGAGACAATTAAAAATATTTTGACACCTTTTTTTTTCTTTTGCTTGCTTTTTATTGCTGCTTTTTTTATTTTTATTTTTTTTATTTGATCCATTTTTCAGCTAGAGTTCAGAATAAATTTCATGGGTAATAATAAATAGATGATTATCTATATATTGGTAACCTTGCTATAGAACAGTGGCTTATAATCCAATCTAACAGACTACTGTTGTGAGTTCAATCATTATTGGGTACTCTACACTTAAAGCCATCTTCAAGACTAATCTTGGTAAATATATTGTCTGATCATAGATAACTCATGGTTTATGTCATGTGATGCCAAGAGGCCGACCTAACTCTCTTCATCTTTTGACAATTAGGTTTTATTAATGCTTGTTGAGATAATCATTATCATTCGTAGAATTTTTCAGATTCTTGAATTAATTCTTTTTGTTGGTTTTATTGTTACTATGATATTTTTTCAGCAGCATGCTTTGTATAATGATTATTGTTATAGGAAATGCAATAGGCAACTTAAGTTCAAATCCTAAACAAGGCTGCTTGCATTTCTCTTCCTGTTAAGGCCCTTGTGAAAGGTATAAATCTATCTGTTCTCCTTTTCACAATAAATAGATAGTAGGGCAGACTGAGTTCTTCAACTTTAGTTGAGCAACCAGTCTAGAAGAAGGAAAGCTGAATTCAAACCATTTAAAACTTGACTTTTGTGTCATATCCTGCTCTTGGCAGAGGGGTTGGGTAAATATATACAATAATGTTTTGATCATGCTCTTCATCAGGTGTACAATCCATCGGAAAAGATTGGGAGGAGTCTTTTTAAAAAATTTTTTTTTATTTGGTAGTACAAATTAGAAAATGGTAGCAAATATACCCAATCCCAGCAACATGTGTAATATGAGTGAATGTCTATATTTTTATCCACATAGTTGCTATTTAATTCTTAAAACCAAGAAATCCACATTAGACTATTAAATACATGTCTGCAAGATTTGTGTATACGGTTTTATCTCATCAGTATTTGCCACTATTTCTTTCCCAGCATTCACTAAAAAGAAAAAAAAAAATCAGACCCCTTTCTTTCTTTATGAATTATATGCCAAGGAAGAATGAGTTCAGTCCTCTGAACAAAGCTGTTGATTTTATGATTATTATTATTATTGATGTTATTATTATTATAATTTTTGTGGTTGTGGTGGTGGTGGTGGTCATGTCTCACTATTATGATTTTCGATTAGTAAAAGTTGATGTGTGTTCATATCAATAGTATCCAAGGGCTAGGGATCAAGATACATCAAGTCTCCTTAATATTAATGCTGTTATTTCATGAATTGTCACATGAGTAACTTGTAGTTTCTACTGGAGATCAAGTAATAGCAGGAACTATCAGTACCTTCTTCATTATTCTTGCTGATTTCAATAATCCTGTTATCTGGACAAATATTTACTAAGCTGCGTTTTATCTGGCTCAGTGCCACTATTAGGTACCTGAATGAGGTTTGAACTTACTTCATTAGTAAGGGTCTGCTAGACAAGCTTGATAACTAGGCATCATCATCATTATTTAAGAAGGAAAAAAATGGCTTTGAATTATCTTTTGTTCTTCATTTTCACTACTGACTATGTCAAAAGCTACCTGGGTAAAGGGTAAAAAACAAGAATTCTTTTTTCCTTTTTATTTTATTTAATCATTCAAGGTAGTTCTGCTATTGATCTTTCTGGCACGGGTTATTTCTTTCTCTTTACTCGAGACACTCATCTCACATGATTTTTGTGTTGCCGCCACTAGAGTATTTGCATTAGACTAACTTAGACACTTGCATTTTTAATGGCTAAACACTGTCGGTGAATTGAACAATATCATTTTTAGAACTGTTAAACACTTCCTGACTGATTTCAATTATTTTACATCTAAATATTTTTTTCCTTTTTTCTTTCTTATCAGTGAAGTGTTCTTTTTTTTCTAATTTTTTAAAAAACATTTTATTAGTGAAATGTTTTATTTATCTGTTAATTGAACTTGAGGAAATATTTTATTGGCTAGATATTTTATTTATTGATTTTTTTTAATTGTTGAAATATATATATATATATTTCTGTGTTTTTGTTATTTATTCTTTGTTTTATTTTTTCCTTAGGTTTTCTTATGTTAATTCTTTATTATTGTCCTCCTTGTAAGTTTTTCACACCAGTTTTAACTGAAGTTCAAGTGACAACAAGTATCTTCAGGTCTATAGGACACTTCTAAGTATTCTAGCTGATTTTAATAGTGCTGTGTTCTGGATACTTTCAATTCTTTTTCTGATCATCAGTTTCTCTGCCAGGCTTTTGGGAATCATTCTAAGGGCTCCAACTACACTTGCTATAACTTTCACCTTTCACAGCCTTTTCAGCTCTCTAGCAATATCCAAGTATTTGTCTGTCTTTTAATTTTCTTTTATTTTCACTTTACAGTCCACTGGAATAGCAAAATCCACTAGATGAGAAGTTCTTTTTTTTTTTCTTGTTAATTAATACTAGGTTTGGCCAAGATTGGATGATCCATTTATTACACACTGATATATTCAGACTAGTGTCTCTATCTTGGTTATTAATATAATCACAATATTTTGGTTGTTGTCCCCTCAAGCCTTCCTCAACAGAAAAAAGTAATTCAAGAACAGAGTGTACAATCGTTAAAATGTAGTTATAAAAGCAACCAAGATGAGAGTGCTTGTCAGAATATTTCAGGTTTTGGCGTCAGTTTCCTTGTTTAATGGCATATCAACCTTTTGTAGGTTATTTAATGCCAAATGCATCCTTCTTGAAGAATGGTAGTGGTACTATTTTACCCATAGCTGGAAGGATAAGGGGGTTCTTACCTTTCCCAAGGGTATTTGTCTGAAAGTGAATGTAATAGTGTGATTGGAGTTTGAATTTGTTTACTACGGTTCCGCAGTCTATTGCTTTAACTCCTACACCACAAAGACACCCCCAAATATTTCAGGGTATAATAATAATTCCTCATGTCAGAAATTCTGACATTTTTAAAAAAAATTTACTGGTTAAATGTTAATATTGTTATTTTACAACTTTTGAATATTTTAGCCAGTTGAATGCTTTCATATTTGTTAACATTTAAAAGACTTCTATCTGCTTGAATGACTTCATTGTTTGTAGCTAGATCTTGCATATTCCAGAACACATACATATGACCCCTTCTCACACACAGATAGTCTGACATATACATAACAACATATACAAGTTCCAAATGTATGTGAGGAGTCTCTGTTGCATTGTGGCTTAAGTGCTGGACTCAACATCATAGTAAGCAAATTCCTATTCCAATTGTGTTATGTTATTTTTGGACTAATAGTTTTGGGAAAGGTATGAACCCCCTTATCCCTCCAGTTACTAGTTAAATAGTATCACTAACCAACAGAAAAAGAGGGTGTCCTCGTGGTGTAATGGTTAAAGCGATGGACTGCGAAATCGTAGCACGCGAGTTTGAACTCCAGTCGCGCTATTACGTTCACTTTCGGTCAAATACCCTTGGGAAAGGTATGAACCCCCTAATCCTCCCAGCTATGGGTTAAATAGTACCAGTACTGTTCTTCTAGGAGAATGGCTTTGGCATTAAATAACCTAAAAAGAATTGATATGCCATTAAACAAAGAAACCAAACCAAAGAAACCAACAGAAAAATTGACAGGATTAACAAGGATGGCTATGGCATTAAATAACCCACAAAGGTTTATATGCCATTAAAATAAAGAAACCAAACCAAATGTGTGCAAGTTCATCAAGTCCATAGTTTCATGATAAGAAGTAGCATTTATTTGTAACATAATTTTCTCCTTATTTCACTTAACCCAATATTTCTCCATAGATCACATATTATACTGTGAAAATTTCAGATCATAAATCATTGTGTTTAGGCCATGGACTTTGTGATCCATCCTCATAACCCTCCTTCATATACTCTCACACTTCAAAGAGTTGTCTACCTGTCTGAAGAATAAAACCTCCAACAAATCCAACTTCTGTCTGCCTCTCATAATCCTCTCACAATGTCAACTATTACTGTTTTTTTTACTAGTATTTTTCTTTCATTTCACATTTTCATATTGCTTGCTTTTCATTGAAACTATTCTGTCAAGCTACATCTGACAGGAAAGAGTATAAGTTAGAAATATAAAAAAAGAAGTTCATGCCTGTTTGCCTCAGGAAACCTGGTTAAACATGTTAGTTGCTCTGTAGATTGAGCTAAGAGAATTATTATTCCTGAAAGAAAATCAAATCTCACCATTTAAACAAAACCTCTCCATCAGGATGTCATAGTTTTTATTGTTTTTACAGTATTGGGCAACCACTCTTTCAATGGGGCTTAGAACACACTGATTGTATCCTCTGCAGAGTGGGTTAAGATCCCAACTCAAAAAAAAAAAAGAAAAAAAAAGGGTGTCTTGGATAGGACTCTAAACTGCATAGAGCAATGCTCACGGCACTCTAAAATACTGTAGACATTTGCATTTCTGTTGGTTTCCAACAGAAAAAATGCTTATAAAATCCTTATAAACCCATAAAATTCTGTTAAGTCATACATCAAACAAAAGGAAATTAATTTATCTACAAGTGTTATCAAGGTTGTTTATATGTGTATTTCTTTTATAACTTTTTATCAATGAGATGAGAAAAAAAAATATTTGAATTTTTTTTTTTTTATATTCACTCACTTGAGGTTGTTAGTATATTTTACTTATTTACAAAAACTCACAGTAATGTGAATCTTGTCAAATTTGAATGAGAAATAAATTAAATAATGTCATTTAATGTAATCTATTACCAGTTTAGATTGGTCAGTTACTTTTGTTGTAAGAATAAAGTTCAGCTTTTGTGGTATGGTAACTTTTTGTTGTAAAATTTCTGCTCAATCACAAATTCATGAAACAGACTTTTATCAATTTTTCATGTATTTTTTAAATAAATTTCATGTATTTTTTAAATAAATTTATGTCCAATAGTTGGTTCGTGGTTGCCTTAAAAATCAGCAAACCTGGGATTCTCTTAAGTGACAACTTGTGTGGAATATTCATCTACATAAATGGTTCTAAAACAAGAGAAGTGTAAATATCTCCTATTGTGTAGTTGGGGCACTTTTAAAGATTTCAGGTCTTCAGAATATTTACTGATGTAAGTTGTTCTAAAACAAAGGAGGAGTAAATATCCTTTAGTGTGTGTGTTGGAATGAATTTTCAGGGATTTCAGGTCTGGTTTGGTTTCTTTGTTTAATGGCATGTCAACCTTTGTAGATTTCAGGTCTGTGGAATACTTACCAATATAAGAGCTTTTAAGACAAAGGAGGATTACATAGCATGTAGTGTGTGTTGGGAGGTACTATCAATATAACATGAATTAAGAAAAAATTGGTGCTTTTGTTTTCTAATTGTTCATGAAATTAAATTGTAAATAAACATATGCTTTTAAGTTATGTTAAAACTTTGATATGAAATCAACATTTTTTTTACATCAAAGTTTGTTATCGTTTGTTTAAAGAAACTGTTTATAATAGTAAAGATTTATCTAGTTATTCCCTTAAAGTTATGAAAAAGCTCTAATTCTTCCACAAAGTAAATGATTCAGCTTTAATATTCATCAGTCAGAAATATCTTCTTTGTCCCAATGAAAATTTTACATTTTATATCTCTATGTAAAATTACATTTTACATAGAGATTTATTGAGAAGCAAAGTCAACACTATAGCGTTTCGGTTCTAATGAACCATCATCATGAAAAATACAAAAACCTTTTATTTTGCATTTTTAAACATCCATTGTTGATTTAACATCACTAATATCATCCCTCAATGTCCTGATGATTGTTCACTAGAAACGAAATGCTATAGTGTTGACTTTGCTTCTCAATAAATCTCTCCTTCTGCTTGGATTGCCTTGTTATCAATTTTTCTTCATATATTGTTGGATTACACTCCATTATTTACTTCAATATATATATATATATATATATATATATATATATATATATATATATATGAGAGAAAGAGAGAGAGAATGAGTGAGTAGGTGCTTATGGTATAATGGTTACTGTTATAGGAAATTGACATGGTAACCTTAGTTCAAATCCTGGATGAGGCTGTTTTCATTTCAAATTGTACTAATGCTCTTTGGAAGGGTATGAATTTTATTATTCCCTCTCCGGCTATAGGTAAAATAGTCATGCAGACTGGGCTTTTTTTTAACCTTGGTATGACAACAAGTATAGGAGAAGGAAAACTCTGAATTCAAAGAGGAATAAGAAAATCACTTGTAACTCCACAAATTCAATTTAATTACTGCCTTCTATATATTTATGAATATCTCACAGAATCAACTCCTGCTTTGAAAAATGGTTAGAACAGTTGTTCCTTACTCTGTCCTTGTTTTTTTCTGATAGATTTATCCCATATGTCAGCTGATAAGCTGTATATAGATTACTGTAGACTGATTTCCTCATCTTTGTTGTTTTATTTTTATCATATAGTTTCCATCATATACCCTCTGACTTGTCTCAGGTGTCTGTTGTATTCTTGAATGTTGAGCTTGTTCTGAGAAAGCATTCTCTCTTATTCATATCATATTCAGTGTGGGTGGGGGGAGTTCCTGTGATGTAGTAACTGAAGTACTGGACTACGGTCTCAAAGCAAGTGAGTTTGAACTCCAATTGTGTTATGTTTATTTTCGGACTTATGCCCCTTTATCACCCAAACCAAGCAATAGGTTAAATAGTATCACTGCTGTTATTCTACAAGGATGCCTTTGGCATTAAATAACCTATGAAGTTTGATATGCCATTAAACAAAGAAACCAAACCAAATATTCTTTGCGTGGGCTTGTGTGTCTTCAGAATTGTCTTCCTGTGACCTTCCAGTGAGCCTGTTGAACTTTACAAGTGACCTCACTTCTTCTTGCTGGGTGGCTCAGTGGTAATTGAGTTAGTCTAGTAGACCATTGTTAGGGAGTTTGATTCTCACCACACACACACACACACACACACACACACACATATATATATATATATATATATATATATATATATATATATATATATATATATATATATGTATTTATTTTTTCTTTTTTTTCTTTTTTTTGTTGGTTCAAAGAGAGAAAAAAACTATTTTAAAATGAATAGGTCCACTAAGAGATTTGTTTTTTTCAAGAATTATTTTTGTTCTTACATATGTGTATGTTTCCAGCTTGTTGCTTATGTCAGAGAACATCTAGTAATTCACTAGGCCATATGAATGAGGCCACATCCAAGCAAAAAAACTTTGTAAATTATTAATGTTCTCTGATGAAAGCAACAAGCTCAAAACATACACGTATATAAGAATGAAATAAATAATTCTTAAAAAAAATATAAATCACTTAGTGGGCCCATTCATTTTGAAATATATATATATGTACTAAACTAAGTAAATCTTTGTAAATGACCACTTCTTGAGTCAAGCATCTAAAACCTCAAATTCAACTTATTTTCGTCTGATTAATAGCTACTATAAACTATTAGGTAATTGTGTAGGGGCCATTCTGTCTGTACATTGCAAAAATTCCTTGCAGAATTTCCATGGGTTCTAATTCAGTTTTATTAACACTTCCAAGTAGAGTACAATGGGTTTTTCAGTCTGTCTTTTAAAGAGACGATTCTCATTATTGAATGAATAGTTATGTTTTTGTGGTTCATCAACTTGTCTGTCATGATTACCAGCACTTAAAATTATGATGAAATATTGTGATATAAATGAAAATCAAAACTTTTAACATAAAAAGGTAAAACTTGGATTCAGTATTTAAAGAAAATTTGTATTTTCTGATTCAATCTAATGAAAATGCTAACAAATTTGGAATATTATTTTATGGGTCATTAACTCTTATTAGGTGATCTTATAGTACAAAATAATGTATACAAGTAGATTCTTTGAGGTTTTATAAGAATTAAGAAGTTAAAAATATTTGTGAGCTCTTGAGACATTATGGGTTATATGGATGTGCCCAAGATTGTCTGGGACAGTGCAAAGTAGGGTTTCTCATCCTTTCAAAGTGTTTTATATGCCTCACTAATTATTCTTTTGTTACCTCTGGTGAATTAAATTTAATTCTGACTGGTATTTTCATGACCAAACAGTTTTGTAATGAATCAAAGGATTATAGCCAAACTTTTAGTTATTAGTTAATGGTAAAATAAAATGTAAGAATAATAATTATAAAAATAATATTGTGACTTGAGAGTAGAGAATGAGCCTTGGTCTGTTCCCTTGGAGGCAGTAATAATAAACAAACAAACAAACAAAAAAAAATGCTTTGAAATGGAATTAGTCTTCCTGAACACAATGATGTCTAATTTGATTTTAAAGCCTCCTTCCCATGCCCCTTTTTGTCTGCATTGTTGTTAACAGACTGCAATGATACACTCAAGATAATAGACTAATTTAATTGTACAGACAGCAATGAACTCTGTGAATATATGAAAAGATTGCTTGGGTGATTTGCCATGAGGTAATGGTTAACAAGTTAATCTCTTAAACCATTATAATGAGTTCACTTCTCACTGAAAACTCAACACTTATGGTATCCTGAGCATGACATTAAACTGTATCTAATTGTGAGATTTTAGTTCTGGGGCTCTGGGGAGTATGGACTACTCCTTCATTGCTAATACTTCCAGGTCCACTTTAACCTTATGTCAAACTAAGCTATAAAAGAGTTTCTTAAATGATCTGAATTCTTGCTCCTTTTTGAGATATGTGGAAACTAAGAGAGGGGAAAATTCTTACTTGAAACCAACAAAAAGAGAATCATTTAGAAATTCTGAATGTGTTGCAGAAGAAGCATGTTACTGATAAATCATTAAATTTTGGATTTTACTAGTACAGAAATTAGTTACAAATGTATCAAAGTTTAGGGATTCCTTATTGGGCATGAAAAATGTATCATTGATTATTATTAGATGAACAACATTGATTTGTTTTTGGGGATAGAATACTTAATTCTTAATAAATTAGCTTCCTCTTTAGAAATGGCCTAGAAAATGTTCCTTTTGACTAGTCATGATACCTTATAAGCATTGGTCTCTCATGAATTTATGATGCTACTTAATTGATAACTGATCATTGATAAATGTGTGAAGCACTTGACCTAATTGGACTGTCTTAATAAAATTATTCTATCTTTTCACACTTTTTTACATGTAATATTAACATTATAAAATTAATTTTTCTCTATTTGTCTTTAGTATAAAAAAAAGTCATTCAACTTCTGGGTCTCATTTAAAACTTTTTCTCACAAACTTATATTAAGACTATATTATTATTTTTATTTTTTTTGATTGATTGATTTTAACTTCATGTCGACTCGTTTAGGCTTATTTTATGCCAAGTGGTTAGGGAATTGCCTACATTTTAGTTGTTCAGAGTTTTGTTTGGACATAGTCCTATTGAATATAAATATTTTTTAAATAGATCTAATTGACCCATTGATAGGACACTAACAGGTATTACTACTCCAGGTCAGAGTGGACCTGGGTATAATGGCAATAAAAGGAGTACTCCACCCTCTTCAGAGGTCCAGAACTGGATCCTCATCATTAGATACAGTTTAGTGTCATATCCAGGACACTGCTTTGATGGTGTGGATACAGTCTGTGTATTCTAAGTTCTGCTGACAGGACGGTTTATTCTTTTTTAGTTGAAGCTCTGTCAATTATTGTTATTAATAATTTTGGCTAGCACAATCCTTCATCTTCCTAATTCTAGGTATTTTTTTTTATCAAAACTAACTTTGGTTGCATTTCTATAATAGCAAGGAACAGTGTGCATTGGAAAGAAGAATAAAGAATCATCTTTTGTTCAGATTTGGACTTATGTCTCTTTTTGCCTTGAGAAAGCCTAGTTCTGTATACCAGCTGCTTTACCGACTTGGCCATAAGAGGATGGATGGTATCACGGAAGTCCAAATAATATGAATAAAACTGCTCAATACCCTAATCTCTTTTAAGCCAGTTCTCTATTGTTATTGTTTTGCATACTAGTAGTATTAAGGGTATATTTAAAAAAAATTTTTTTCATGAAGAACTGTCAATAATCATTATTTATAATTTTTACTACTATTATCCTTCAAGTTTATAATCCGAGTTGATTTTTATCACAGCTCATTTGAGTTGTCATTTTTATGACAACAAGAATACTAATCAAAATTATCAATAATGATTATGTAAGGATATTCAAATTTGTTCTATTTTAATTTTTTACATTAGACAAAACTATGAAAATATATATCTGAAACTTACTGTGTATAATGAGGTATAAGATATTCCTTCCTCATTTACATTTGATATTGCAATATTAAGGGTTTAGTGCAAGTACTGGTGTTCACCAATGGCCCAGGAGACCTGGGTTCAATCCCAGGTCGAGTCATACCCAAGACTCAATAAATGGTACTTGATGCCTCCTTGCTTAACACTCAGCAATATAAGGTAGGGATCAAGGGTAAAGTTGCGCAATCCAGGAAAGGAGTTGTGCCCTCCCCTACGTCACGGTGTTGTAGCAGTCAAAAAGGGAGCCTTTGGGTCACCCTTGACTAAGGTCACTAACTTTACTTACTTACTAGATATATCAATTTAGCATATAAGACCACCCCCAGAGAATTTTTTAGTTTTGAGGAAAAAGTATGCCTGTCTTACACACCATCAAATACAGTAGATACTTACACAAATACAACAATGAATTTGTTTTGTCTATACAAAGGTTGCTTGATGGAAGTGAGAAATAAGCATGTCTGAATCTGTCTAAGATTAAAACAAAGGTTGATTTAAATGTTTTTAGTTATTTTCTGGGGAGGAGGAGCACTTTGCAGAATATTTCTTGATGTTTATAAAGCTTGACTTTGACTTGACAAAAAATGAAAATAGAAAACAAGAAGAGGAAAATTGTTTTGCACCAATTTTACAAGTATGCTCTGTTGGTGGGGCTTAGAATATGCTGACTGTATCCCCTGCAGTGGAGTAAGACACCCCCCCCACAAAAAAACAGAGGGGTGTCCTGAGTATGACATTAAACTGTATCTGATGGTGAGACTCCAGTTATGGACATCTGGAGAGTGTGAATTAACCCTTTATTGTCATTACTCCCAGGTCCACTCTTGTTAGTACCTAGTCCAATCTATGGGTCAAATAGATCTGTTTGCAAATCATTTGTATTCAATAGGACTAAAAAGAAAAAAAAACCTTAAGCAACAATTGCACAAATATGTAAATATGAACATACAATAAATGTGATTCTTTAACCGCTATGCAAAAAATAACCCTAGATATGTTGACATGCCATTAAAATTGATTAATCTTCCAAGTAAGGAAAACTTGCCTTGAAAATCAGCATTTAAATTTTTGGCTTTTTACATGGGTTTAAACCACCATTTCCAGTACAAGTTGGGAAAATACATACCTATTTCAACCACTTAAACTGTTACTTCTTGATCTTTATTATGCTCAGCTTGAACCGATTCAAGGCCAGAGGTTGGAATAAATATGATGTTACCCTTACCATCACCTCTTTGGGAAGCAGTTTTAACACCTGGTTAGTTTAACCAGGAAGTGTACATATGGACAAAGCTAAAAATATCCTTGGTTTCAGTGACTAGTATCAGACAATAAGCTGTTCTAACCATCTTTCTTTAGTGCAATGGGAAGGTACTGCTGCAGTGTTAGATACCCAGAGACCTGTCCCTCCCTTTTTTGTCTCCATTATGTTGCATAAAAATACAAGAACAAAACTAAACATATATACACTTTAAACACACACACACACGCATATATATATATATATATATATATATATATATATATACTTTAAACTAGATTGTTTATTGATTAATCTTCTCCTTTCCTTGAAAATCAGTATTCACTGTCCTGGCTTTCTACCAATGAGAAATATATAATTATCTCAATCACAGGGCAGGCCATATTTCTTTGTGCGTTTCTTTTGCTCTTAAATTTCTTTTATTTCAGAAAATGTTACAAATAGGAACAATCATTTTTCATAATTAATAAGTGCTCTATTCTAAAGTACATACTCTATGATATCATCATATCTATATTATACATACTATATTATACGTCACAGAAAATGGATAATTATTGACCAGAGTTCAAATCCTAGATGAAGTTGTTTGTGTTTCTCTTTGTGCTAATACTCTTAAAAAAGGCATGAATCCATCTCTTCTCTCTCCCCAGCTATGCGTAAATAGTAGGGCAGACTAGATTATCTAGATAAGGGAACCAGTCTTGGAGAAGGAAAACTGAATTCAGACCAGTAGTACTGCTTAAATTGACCTTGTGTCATATCCTGCCTTTTGATGATTTGATTTTTGTATGAAAGATAGGGTAATACAACAAAAAAATGACTCATTCTAGCAAGGTTTTTGTTATTGCAACATTAAAATGCTATGGGTCCTAGCAAGGTTTTTGTTATTGCAACATCACTAAAATGCTATGATTTCTCGCAAGGTTTTTGTTATTGCAACATCATTAAAATGCTATGGGTTCTAGCAAGGTTTTTCTTATTGCAACATCACTAAAATGCTATGGGTTCTAGCAAGGTTTTTCTTATTGCAACATCACTAAAATGCTATGATTTCTTGCAAGGTTTTTGTTATTGCAACATCATTAAAATGCTATGAATTCTAGCAAGGTTTTTCTTATTACAACATCATTAAAATGATTTTTATCATTAAGGGTTTTTGGACTATTGTCTTCATCTTTATTGTTATTTCCACAATGTTTTAGTCAATATGCCCTCTGGCCTTCTTCAGGTGTTTGTCGAACTCGGGAACCTACATGGAACTTCAAACTACATCCTTTATTGAATCCACGGGGGTCGCTTGTTCTGATTTTGTTAGCCAAAACCAGGTACAAGTGTTAAGTATTCCTGTATTGTTACTCGCCTGCAGTCAGGATTAAACCTGCAACCTCCAGATGATTGTCTCCTTAGAAGCTTAGGGAACCAATGTCTATAACTGTTACTCTATGTGTCCTGAAGAAGGCCGGAGGACATATCGGCTGAAATATTGTGGAAATAACAATAAAGATGAAGACAATAGTCCGAAAACCCTTAATGATAAAAATCATCAAACTTCATCTCAGCATTTTAATGATTACTTGTCTAAATTTCTATGTATTCTAGCAAGGCTTTTGTTATTGCAACATCATTAGAATGCTATGTATTAAAGAATTAAGTAATTTTAAGAAAAGTTCATTTTATTTCATTAGAATTAGAAAAGAAAAAAGTCTGCTGTTGAATTATTGAAGATTATAATATTCATAATTTATATAAAAGACTTGCTGAAGTACCCATCTATACTAATATTGCAGCAGGTTACAATAACACTGGAATGATTTCAGACTACTGATGGTGACTTTGTAAGTATTGTTTCTGTTGGAGTCAAATGTGAAACTACTGAGTGGTACTTAAGAGATTTATTGATTTGAAGCATTTTTGTTTTTTACCTGGATTGTTAGTCCTAGTCAAGTAATAATATTATGTAATCATTTTACATTTCCAGGTTGGAGAGCTACCTTCAAATCTAATTAGTAATGATTAATCGAATGTGAATAATTATTTTAGTTAAAGAGTTTTCATTTTTTTCTTTTGTAGTTAGGAAATTCAAATTCTCTGTAAGTTGTGCCTTGTTGTAACATAGCTTCTTATTGATTACTTTATTGTTTGAGACACTCTTTTGATAAGAACACACCATCTTTGTCCATGAGAAAGAAAACCATTTTTTTTTTTTTTTAAATGTTCTAACCTTTTTTTTTTGTCCAGTAAATATTCATACCAAATCTGATAGCATGACATGAAACCATTTGATTGACTATAGAGGACAGACAAACAAACTCTTTCCAATTATCAGTATAGAGTTTAAAAAAAAAAAGTTTTAAAGATTACAGATTTTTATTTTTTAAATAGATACTTTTTGTTTATTATCCCCCCTCCTAGTTTGTATTATATTTATTAAATGGGTATTTTTGAAGCTTGGTGTTTATGAAAATATTTTAGAACTACTTTCATTCAAAAAACTTCATCCCTTCAATGACTTGTTAAAACCTATTCTCGACTGGTGAGTTCTGTAAAGAATCTTAAAATTTCTACCTACTGAATATGGTAACAGTGGTCATCTGATATTGATTGCTAGCTCTGATTGGCTGATGATGATGTCATGGGAATTTTTAAAACATGACGTTGGTGTCCATGGGGTAGGAATATCTATAGTGAATTTGTCTGGGTGAAGAAGAAGGGTGTGTTGCTGGGTGTTTAAATGGTTGGAAACCCCAGCCTTGATCAGTGCCAAAAATGCAGATATATTTTATAGTGTCAGTTTTTCTGTTTTCATTTTCTTTTCTTTTCTTTCATATGAGTTTTGGATTGAAAGACTTTTCTCTCCCCCACTTTTTTTTTTTAACAACCATTTGATTTTTTTTCGAGTCAGCTATTTAATCTCTCTCTACCCTTCTTTCTCTCACTCATACATGTATACACACACACACACACACACACACACACACACACACACACACACATATATATAATTAGGAAGAATTTGTCTGTTTTCTATAGATGGCAAGATGGTTTGAGTTTCATATGTGTACTTATAATGGAGAAGATTTGAATATTTAAAAGTAAAATGTTTGTTCCTTATTAAGAAATAGGGTACTTTCATCTCTAACAATAAACATTAATTAATGGGAGGCCATTTTACTGCAAAACATAACTAATTGTGCAGAATTTGAGTTTCCCAACGTCAAAAAAAGAAAAAGAAAAACATTTGATAAATTGTTGGTCAGTTAAGACAAAATAATTTGGACTACCTACCCCTGCCCCCCCCCCAAAAAAAAAGAAAAAGAAGGAAAGAAAGATGTTCAAACTTAGGAGGAAACTCTTTAATGTTTACTTACTTACTTAAATTAGAAAAAAAATTTCTCTGCAAAATTTACAAATTTTTTGCAGAAGAATATTAACTTCATAAGATAATGTAAAAATATAATTGTTAAATTTATTTCTTTTTATGTGAATTTATCTTTTATTGTAACAATTATTGTTTGTAATGGTTCAGTGTAAATTTTTAACAAAAAAAGATGGTAAATTATCCAAATTTTGATCTCTTGAGATAGGTACTTCTGCTAGTGTGTGTGTGTGTATGTATATATATATATATATATATATATATATATATACCCTCCCATTTGAGCAGGATGTAACACAAGGTCAATTTTTTAAGCAGAATATAACAGGTTTGAATTCAGAGTTTTCTTTCTCCTAGACCGGCTGCCATACCAAGGGTAAAGAGCACAGTCTACCCTACTATTCACCCTTTGTTGGAGAGAGAATGATTGGATACATACCTTTCCCAAGGTTTATTAGCACTATGTGAAAATGCCAACAGTCTTGTCCAGGATTTGAACTTGTGTTGGCGTGTCCATTTCCTACGACAGTATGCATTACACCACAAATGCCTGTGTGTGTGTGTACACATAGCCAAACAATATACGTATGTATACACACACACACACACACAATGCGAATTACTGGATCCTTTCATTTCCAGCACTCTTAACAAGTTTATTTTCCACTTAATATTTAAAAAGATATTTTTCTTTTTGTTTGGTACCCCTCTCTCTCTTTGTTCACTTTATAGCAATAATATTGATTTTAGGTATTAAAAATCCCTAGTATATTAATGAAGGCAGCAGGCAGCAGTGACTGCTATGTATAAGATATATCCATCCCCTATTTCGGGACCTCTTCTGCAAAATGATATTTGGTAGGATCACTCTCTTGTCAAATATACACATTATAAACAATTTTGATATTGCTGGCTTTGATTTTTTTTTTCCTGAAACTTAGTATTTTATTTTTTACTTTTCTTTGTTTTAAATATTTTTTTCTTACATGTGTTTTTCCAGCATATGGATGTTTCTCATCGTCTATTAGGTTGTCAGTGCTATACAGAGCAATGGTACTATTTGGCAGTGCCCAACTCCTCTCCAAGTAATATGTGCCATTTACTTGGTAGTGGTAGCAAGGAACAATCCTTAACCTGTTCAAAATGAATTGTCTTTTTACCAGACTAAAGTGCTTTAACCACCCTATTATTATCCCATAGCTGGAGGAAGAATTGGAGTTGTACTTTACCCAAAAGCATCAGTGAACACAAACTGCTCCAGCTGATTCCGTTCTCTCCTAATTAATTAGACCCACCTGCATTTCCTTGTCTCTATTGTTAAGAAGCAACAAAAGAAAAATCAGATTTTGAAATAGTACAAAATTGTCTAGGTTTATCTTTTGCTTAAGGTATCATGTTAATTGTACATTCATATTTACAGTTTTTTTACGTAGTTGTTTTGTAAGAATTTTTTTTTTTTTTTTTTTTTTTTTCACAGTTCTATGAAAGACAATTTTTAAACAGATCTATTTGACCCATAGATGGAAGGGTATTCACTCTAATGAATGAAATAAGAGACTATAGTGGTTTCATCTTTCACTAGAGTTAACTTTAATAATATTATTCACTTACAAAATTTCTGCAGGTCAAATTTAGTTGTTTATTAATAATTTGTATATTTTCAACTACAATATTATACTAGGAACATATTTTTTCTCTTTCGATTGTAATGTTTCATTGTATATTACCATGTTCTGCATTGAATTAGGGGAGTATTGACTCTTGTAGATGAAATAAGACCCTATGGAGGTTCCATTTTTAGTCTAACTACCAAATTTCTGTTAAGCAAACATAGCTACAAAAAACTCTCTGCAACAGTATTATAATAGTAAGGTAAGGTTGGCGATTGTAGTTGAGGGTGACCTGATGGCTCCTTTTTCAGTATATTGACATGTAGGGGAGGGTGCTACTCCTTCCTCTGGATTGTTCCACTTTACCCTTGATATGTACCTCATAATGCTGAGTGTTAAGCAAGGAGGCATAAAGTACCATTTTTTTAAGACTTTGGTATGACTCGACCTGAGATTGAACCCCAGTCTCCCAGGCCATTGGCAAACACTCTACCACTAAGCCAATTTGCTAAAATACACATAGTAGTAATTTAGAATAGTAAGTAAAGTAAAGTTGGCTACCTGAAGGCTCCCTTTTCAATAGCTACTACACTGAGGTGTAGAGGAGGGTGCTACTCCTTCCCTGGATTGCTCCATTTTACCCTTTATACGTACCTCATAATGCTGAGTGTTAAGCAAGTAGTTATCAAGTACCATTTTTTGAGTCTTTGGTATGACTCGACCTGGGATTGAACCCAGGTCTTCCGGGTCATTGGCGAAATGCTGTGGCAGTTCCTTCTTTTGATTAGAGGTAGATAACATTATAGTTTGTACTGCATTGCATATTTGCGGCTAATAGATTTAAAACAATTGTTATGGCTAAGTAAGTATTTGTTATATTTACTTAGCTTTTGTGAATGAATTTGTACAGACTAAATGATCCCTGAAATTAGAATATTGTGACATTTCATTTGGAATTTGTTAAGGTATCTATCAATTTTAGAAGATCTTGGATATATGCCTAGGTCTCTGCACATATTTAAGTAAAGTTGTATGATTAGAACAATAGTGTTTATTATTGATTTTTATCAGTTGCCCATACTGTAGGTCTCCCCTCTTCATGACACTGATGTCCTAGGAAAGGGTAAGTTATTGTACAACTTGACATTAGTGTTGCTGCAGGAGTTATCATGATGAAGCTGAATACAATGTCAGATTGCTTTCAGGACTCCTGTTCCAAGTTTTGCTACTCTACTGCTACAAGTTACTCTACCACACTAATAGGGAATTTGAATTAAAAGTTTATCTTTCTCCTAGGCTAATTGCTCTTACCTTGATAGCCATGTCAATAGAGTTGCTAAGGGAGAGAAGAAATGGTAATATTTTGCAGTAATATCTTATCTGCTTTATTCAGAATTTGAACCTGATTTTCTGAGTCCATTTAACACGGTCACATGACTGAGTATTAAGGTTTTGTTGTGTTAATATAAAGACATTAAAGACAGTAACCATTATACCACACATGCTTCCAATATAAAAGACACCTTTGGTGGTGTAATGGTTAGCCAGCTTGACTAGCAAACCTACACGAGTGAGTTCGAGTCTCATTGGGCGCCCCATTCATTCGGCCTTGTGCCACATCGAAGCAAAAGAGCTTTGTAAACACATGCTTCCAATATAAAAGACACCTTTGGTGGTGTAACGGTTAGCCAGCTTGACTAGCAAACCTACACAAGTGAATTCGAGTCTCATTGGGCACCCCATTCATTCGGCCTTGTGCCACATCGAAGCGAAAGAGCTTTGTAAACACATGCTTCCAATATAAAAGACACCTTTGGTGGTGTAACGGTTAGCCAGCTTGACTAGCAAACCTACACGAGTGAATTCGAGTCTCATTGGGCACCCCATTCATTCGGCCTTGTGCCACATCGAAGCGAAAGAGCTTTGTAAACACATGCTTCCAATATAAAAGACACCTTTGGTGGTGTAACGGTTAGCCAGCTTGACTAGCAAACCTACACGAGTGAATTCGAGTCTCATTGGGCACCCCATTCATTCGGCCTTGTGCCACATCGAAGCAAAAGAGCTTTGTAAACACAGGCTTCCAATATAAAAGACGCTACATCTAAAATTAAATAATTTTCTTTTGTGATTATTAAAATTTGAATAAATATCTTTAAAACTGATAAAAATCTACAATAAACTCTTGTGTTCTAATAGCCCTGTTTAATGAAATACATGTTCTAATAGTCCATTTGTTTTTATATTCTTGAAAGACTATTGCTGGATATTAGTTAATTATTTAAAAATTTAAAATTGGTATACTCTTAAAAAATGCTACTTAAAATAACATAGAAATCTGAAAAGAAATTAAAGAGAAGTTTTATTTATTAATGATAAACTTGAGATAATTATTATTGCACTCCATATAAAATTTTATATATAATATAGCAGGAGTCTATTTTATAAATTAGATGAATAAGGAAGTAGTGTTTTTTAAATGAACTGAAATAAAGCTGTTGATTTCATCTATTTGTGTGTATCTGTGGCTAGAAAGTTATTTACTGTCCTTTATTTTCTTTCATAAATGTCTCATGTTACAGGTCCAACTGCGGAATTTATATATTATTGTGTTTATTTATATATATTTATCTATTTTGCATATATAACTTTTAACACTACTCTGGCATACTGATAGTTACTGATTATCATACTACCTACAGATCTAGTAGTATTACCTAAATACATATATTTACTTTCAGTGTTTCTTAAACTATTTGGTTTGCAGGTCTTCTTTCACTCTTCTTTCACTCAGACCAATGATTCTTAATGTTAATGAATAACAATAGATAAGTCACACTATTAGTATTTGAATATACTTGTAACAACCAGTATTTGGCCACCAACAAATCTGTTATTTTTTTCCTGGAACCAAGACATCATCCGAGAGTTTATTTATTAGTAAGGTTTCCTGCAACATGATTTTTATAATATTATAGATAGAAACACGCTTGAATATGTATTTAGTAGTATATAAAATCCTGTTCAAATGTATTTAATGTTGGTTTAATATGACAACTTTGAGTAATGATGTTTGTTAGTCATGAGTACTATTTTCAAGTTGTGTATTAAACAACAATCTGTGATTTAAACATCTTTTTTGCATTGAAACCAAAAAATAATAAGCCTTGTTAATGGGAGCTTACAATATCCTACAGAGGAGTAAGAACCTTCTCCCTCCAAAAAAAAGAGGTGTCCTGGGTATAGCACTAAACTGCATTTGATGGTGAGGCTCCTGTTTTGGAGATCTTGGGAATGTGGGGTACTTCTTCATTGTCATTACTCTCAGGTCCACTCTGACTCAAAGTGGTAGTACCTGTTAGAGTACCATGTATATGTCAAATAGATGTTTGAAAATTCTATGTATTTGATAGGACTGTGTGCAAAATTAACCTCTTAAGAAACAACTACTCAAAGAATGTAAATATGAATATACAATGAATATAATTCTCTAACCTCTTGACATAAAATAACTCTAGACAGGTTGGCATGCTGTTAGAATTAATCAATATGGTTATCGTCATAGGAAATGGACACGGCGACACGAGTTCAAATCCTGGACGAGACTGATTGCATTTCACATTGCATTAATACTCTTGGGAAAGGTATGAATCCAATAATTCTCCCTCCAGCTATGGGTAAATAGTAGGGCAGACTAGGTTCTTCAGCCTTGGTGAGGCAACTAGTCTAGGAGAAGGAAAACTCTGAATTCAAACCTGTTGAACTCCGCTTAAAAATTGACCTTGTGTCATATCCTGCCCGAGCGGAGGGGTTGGTAAATATGGTTAGAATTAATTAATAATGTTGAAGTTTTGGTGTGCAGTTGGATTAAAAGTAAACTAGAAACTTTCTTAATAGAAGAAATGAAAGATGGATTAAAAAATGAAAAAATGTGTAACATTAAATGGTGACTATGTTGAAAACAGTGTTCATATTGATACTGCTATATAGATGCACTGCATGGACGCTAAGTAAATGTATGGAGAAAAAGCTTGATGGCAATTACACAAGAATTCTGTGAGCAATATTGAACAAATCGTGGAGACAGCACCCTGCAAAGCAGCAGCTGTACGGCCACCCGCCACCCGTCATGTAAACTATCAAAATTAGATAAACCAGACATGTGGGATACTGCTGGAGAAGTAGAGACAAGCTCATAAGTGATGCACTCCTGTGGACCCTTTCACATGGACGAGCAAAGGCATGATGTCCTGCTCGAACCTACATACAGCAGCTCTGTGCCGATATGGGATGTAGCCTTGATAACTTGCCGGAAGCAATGGACAATAGGGAGGTGTGACGAGAGAGGGCCAGAAATATCCAAGCTGATAGCGTGACATGATGATGTTGAAAAATAAACTTATAATTTTGAAGATAAATAAATTTACTTTTGATACAAATCTCATTATTTTATCTTGTCCACAACTTGTTTTATATGATTAGAAACCTTATCATCATAAGTGGTAATAAAGGGAATAGCAGATTTTTATTTGTATATTGTATCATGAAGTGATTTTTTGATCCATTATATAAAAATCAATCAATGAATGATTAAATATTTAAAACTGTTTTATGTATTATTAAAATATGTGAATCACTGTTTTTATCTTGAGACAGCTTAGATACACTATGAACTTTCCACATATGCTGATTTGAAAAATTAATCATTTTTTACAAGATTAATTTTAAATGTTTTGTATAGTTTTACTCAATTTATTTTTTAACCCAGAAGTTCAAACAGTCTATAAAAGTTATGTGCATAACTTTTCTGTTTAGTAATAATTTGTTTTTAAATTAAATACATTCCAAGGAAACAGTTTTTGTTTTATTTATACACCAACGCATACTTTACAGTTATGGTATTATCATTAAAAAAACTCAAAAAATAACAATCACTTAACCTACTTCCACTTCTACTTAAGTTTGATTGTAAGTGCTTTTTTAGAAATTCTAACATTTTGTGGCATTTTATATCTCGTCAAAGGTTTTATAATTTAGCACAAAATAGATTTTAAACACATGTAGTGAGACAATTTGTGTAGACTTCTGACTTTTTATTTGTTTTACATTCAAAATATCCAAAATGATCTATTTCTATATTAAGCACAATGTGACATAAATATACATATATTAATCATCCTGGTCTCACTACAGAATGATAAATAGTGTTTTAGTCCTATGAGGCTTTTATCAACCTACATTATATATATATATATATATATATATATAATGTGTGTGTGTGTGTGGTTTATTTTCTTATAAAAAAATTCTTAATCATCTCATAAATTCAAATCTCTCTCTCTCTCTCTCTACATATATATATATATATATATATAGGCCATTATACTGGGCCATTGGCCTGATGAGTAGAATGTTCGCTAATGGTCTGGGAAACTGAGGTTCAGTTCCAGGTTAAGTCATACCAAAGACTCAAAAAATGGTACTTCACTCAGATTTGCTTAGCACTCAGCACTATAAGGTACATATCAAGGATAAAGTGGAGCAATCCAAGAGATGTAGTAGCTATTGAAAAGGGAGCCTTTGGGTCACCCTCGACTAAAGTTGCCAATTTTACTACTGATAATAATTATGACTATATGATAGGTTGTTAGTTTTCAATTAACTTTTTGGATTCACCTCATCTTTTTTTCTTTTTCTCAGTGTTTTTGTAGCACTTTGTTATCAGGTTTTTTTCAAGTGGACTTTTGCCGACTGACTTGATAATAGATGAAAAAAAAAAAACTTTACCTGAAAAAGGTCAGAAAATAAACTGGATGAAATGTTGTCAATGTGTGTGGATGAGGGAGCAAACATATTGAAAATGGGGATTTTTTTTTATTTTGTAAGTTTCTCCCCCACCCTTTTTTTAATACTTTATTTTTGTCTTCCTCATGTGTACATTGCATCTTGTATTATTTAAAAGTTGCTTTGTATTTTTCATTTCTTCAACTAAAACAGAAATGTTTAAAAGAGTCACAAGATTGAGTATTAAGGTTTTGTTTTACTTGTGTTAACATGAAGACAATATTGAAAGAACTCTGTTTATTATGAATAAGCAATTTGACTTTGGTATTGAAATTTTTAACAAATTCACAGTGCTATAGATTTTTCAAATAGCTTTGCATTGACTCCAATACAAGGAGCTTTAACTGTCAACATTATTCTTTTGTGTTCTGGTTTTCACTTTGTATTAAAAACTTCACTAGGTTTACAAGAAATTCTTCAGAAAATTAAACCACTTCTTTGTATTCTTGAAGTTGTTAACATCTTGTTTTAGCCCATGTCAGGTGTGTAATCTGAGAGAGAACAAACCTTCTTTTTCTATGGAAAATTAAGTTTCTTTTTTTTTTCTCTTCTCTGTAACACACCTGGCAAGGGCTGAAGATTTGATTGACTAAAAGGTTGTTTTAAGAACATCAAGAATACAAAGAAGAGCTTCAGTTATCCAAACAATTTCTGGTATGTTAATGATCATCTAAAAGTTATAGACAATACAGCACTTGATTTGTTTATCCATTGATATTTTGGTAGTCTCTTGTGTTAGTTCAATTGCAAACTTTCCATCATTGTTCCTTATCTATTATTTTTTATTCATTGTAGTCTAGAATTTGCCAGTATATCTACTTATTTCTGTACATAAGGATTACCCAAAATATGAAAGATGGTGAGGGGGACCTAACAAAAATTAATAAGGATTGACAATGGTTCTTCTAAAAATAAATAAAAGATACTATTAATACTAGTAATGTACTAATTGAAAATAATAAGAACAAATATAGTGCCAATAAACTGAGAGATAAGATGAATCAATTATAGGTTTGATTTAAGCTTCTGAAGATCCATAGTTCTTCATATCTTAGATTGTAGAACAGTTGGTGTGTTAAACCAGGGTTTCTTGAAGCAAAAGGAGATATGAATTTGAGTCTCAATGAGAGCTTATCCTTTATTATCTGTGCTGTACCTTGGTGTTTTAGAATGATGACCTGAGTGAATTATGATAAAAAAAGCAACTGAAATTAAGAAGAAATAAAATTTTGTCAAAATTAATAAGTCTGATTGATAATGCTTCATCTAAAAAAAAAAAAAAAGAAATTCAAAAGTTTCTAGCAGTCACATATTTTATATTATGGTGAGTTAAGTTTTGAAATATTTTCATATGTGCTTGTCTGTGGCATGTATATCACATGACCAAATTACTTAAAGCCATGGAAAGTACTCACTGTGGTTGATAGTATTGTGGTAGTTGGTGTGCTGACATGTTGTACATTGATTCACTCTGAGTGTGGTTTGAAAGTCACAGATAAATTTGCACCATAGTCTAATTTGGAAACTTATGTTTTATGAGTTCAAATTGAGCAATAATGTTGTGGAAGCAACCAAAAACATTTATTGTCAGAAAGGTATGAATCCAATTATTCGCCCTCCAGCTATGGGTAAATAGTAGGACAGACTAGGTTCTTCAGCCTTGGTGGGGCAACTAGTCTAGGAGAAGGACAACTCTGAATTTAAACGTGTTAAACTCTGCTTAGAAATTGACCTTGTGTCATGTCCTGCCCGAATGGAGGGGTTGGGTAAATATGATTGTGATAAAGGTAAAGACATAGTTGATCACAGTAAAGTAACCAATTAGTTCAAGCAATTTAGCTCAGGTTGCAAGAACCTTGACAATCAGGCCTCTAACTATATATTCTGGGGTTGTGCTCTAAACCATGAAGGCAAATTCGGTGAGTAGCATTTGCAGAGTATCAGGCGAGATCATTATCTCACAGTCCAGTGTGGTTCATCACATTCATGACCTTGGCAAAAGCATCTGGAGCTGCTGAATTGTTTGTGTCACGTATTACCGTAAAATTTTTGATCTATTCTAGTAGTAAAGTACTTTCTCTGTCCCATAATAATAGCTACATTTGCATATAAATTTCATACACAAAGTGTAACAACTATTATGGGACATGGATAGCATTATTTAAATTACCATAGATTATTAACATTCTTTCAGTAATATCTTTTGTTATAATACTTATGATATGTAATTGCCCTGTTGGCTGGGGCTGTAAAATGCACCGACTGCACCTCTGCAGAGGGGTAAGACTCCCCCAACGAGTGTCCTGTTATGACACTGAACAATTTGACAGTGAGGTTCCAGTGATGCTGGAGCTTTGGGGAATGCGGAGTGCCCCTTTATTGCCATCACTCCCAGGTCCACTCTGGCCTGGAGTAGTAGTACATGATAGGGTCCTATCTATGGGTCAAATAGAACTAAACTGAATACTTATGCTAAACTGAATTGTTTGAAATAGAACTGTTTTTGACATTGAAACTGTACTTATACTAAACTGAATTGTTTAAAATATAACTATTTTAACATTTAACTGTGTACAGAAACTATACTGATACTAAACTGAATTGTTTGAATAAGAACTGTTTGACTAAACTGAATAGTTTTGAAATAGAAATGTTTTTGACAATTAAACTGTGTACTCATGTTAAACTGAATTTTTTGAAATAGAACTGATTATTTGTATAAAAATGAATTTGATTTTAAATAACCTACAAAGGTTGCTATGCCATAAACCCAACCAACCAACCAACGATATGTAAGTATTATGGAATTGTTACATATCCTGTAGATAAAAACCTGGCAGTTTTTCTTACCTGTCAGTATATTTAATTATTTTTTATCATTGTGGCATGAATAATTTTCTCTTTTTCACAATCTATCTGACAGAAGTACTTATTTTTAATTAAAATCAAGTTATGAAATAATTTATGGATTTATTTGTAGATTTGCATAATCAATTTTTAGCCTGGGAAGATAGACAGGTTTCTCTCATCCATCTTGAAATTAAGCAAATGTTTTACCCTATTTAAAGTTTACAAATGATTTATGCCTCTATGTGTGTGTGTGTGTGTGTATATATGTAGCTATATGTATATTGATTTATTTGTGTGTATAAGGTTGTCTGGAAAGAGATCATCCATTTAATATTGATGAAAAGATGAGGTTGTTTAGGGGAATGGCATTCTAGTACCCATCAAAGTATTCCCTTTAAGACTTCTCACTCTTAAACTTATATTTTTTCAACCTGTCAAAAAAGCACCTGTCTGTAATGTCCTCTTTTGGGATTGCCATCATCTGCCTTATGGCATTCTTCTTAATCTTATCTGACAGATGTGGGTGATGTGAAAAAAACAAAGCAAGAAAACAAAAAAAAAACAAAACATATGAGAGGTGAAAAATCTGCTTGGTCATTGTGAATATGATGGCTACAGAGTATCCATAATCACTTAGTGGTTTCTCACTTGCCAACTGAGTATGCTCATGGGAGAGTGTCTGTTTTTTCATATGTGCTGTAAGATCCTTTTTGATTGGTTGCTAAGTTATGTCAAAACTGTGCAGCCAGTTCTTGAGTTTTTCAAAATGGCTGGATATGTTCTGGTCACATCTCGTACAGACAATCACACATTCTGAAGTTTATAACTTTCATTCTCAGTACTATTATAGACTATGCATTATGAATATGCAATATATATAAATGTTTGATAGTTGAGAACTACATTTCACATGACAAATATTATTTTAAGCATAAACAAGTTATCTATACTACAAAAATGAATTGTATTTGCACATGTTTTATCAATGGGAAAACTACTTGACTGATTTTCACCAAATTTGGTACTCATATACCAGACATTGGCATGATAGTTAGTGTTCGCCAATGGCCCAGGAGACTGGGGTTCAATCCCAGGTCAAGTCATACCAATGACTCAAAAAATGGTGCTTGATACCTCCTTGCTTAACACTCAGCAATATAAGGTAGGGATCAAGGGTAAACTGGAGTAATCCAGGGAAAGGAGTTGCGCCCTCCCCTATACTTCAGTGTAGTAGCTATTGAAAAGGGAGCCTTTGGGTTACCCTCGACTATGGTCACCAACTTTACTTACTTTACTATACTGACATCTAGACATATTGTGGAAGGGGGAATAAAAAATTGATACCTACTTTCCAAATATCTTTATGGGACAAAACCCTGATGGTCATATTAAAAATGAAGAGAAATTATTATTAAATTTTAATCAGAGTTTGGGATTATAGTTATCACCATAGAAATTGAGCCACATTCAAATCTTGGAAGAGGCTAATTGTTAATGCCCTTGGAAAAGGCAGGAATCCATCTTTTCTAGTGATGGGTAAATAGTAGTGTTGACTGGGCTCTTTAGCTTTAGTAAGGGCAACTGGTCTTGGAGAAGGATAACTTGGTAGCATGAAGTGATAAAAACAGGAGCTGGAGTCTTTAAGACAGTTTGACATGTTCACCATTATTGTCAACTTTTATGGCAACTTTCCTTTCCCTTGGACACCTTTGGTGGTGTGAAGAGGTGAGACCTGCTGCATGGGCAACTGCCAGTCTTCTATACAACCTTGTTCAGCTTGTACAGAGATCTAGGTGTAGATTCATAGATTGATGGATATCAGAGAGTTTAATTATTATAAAGTTTTATTGAAACTAGGATCAAACAATAAGAATTTATTTTCCAATTTTTTTTCTCAGATCTATATTTTATTTTAAAATTTCATAAATAATCATTAAATCAGAATAAAGAATCACTTCTGATGAGATCTCAATCGTATATTATTCCTCAGATTATAAATGATTAATGTCCCCAAAATTAACCTTGAAGCTTTCTGTTTGATGCTTTAACCATTGATTTGCATGTTGGCAGGAGAATAGACTGTAAGTAATGTGTAATGAATCTGCCTGGCAAGTATTTTAATGATTAACTTGATAAGCTATCCATAGAGGAGGCTGACTGCTTAAATACCATTCTGCTATAGTATAAAGAGAGTTAATGTTATGATATAAAAAGCCACCTGATCTTATTCATTAAATATTCTTCACTTGCTCAAGTTGCTGTTTGCTTCCTTTCTGTATTATCTTGTAAGAGCCCAACCCACTGTTGTACAATTCTGGGGTCACATTTGGCAGCTGATTTCTATTAGGATGTTTTGATTATTTGAGATTAAGCTGGGTCACTTGAAAGTTTTAGGGTGGGTCCTAACAAATACTACTCTAACTAAGCTCAACTTTATTTAACTGTATATGAAGTGTGACTGAAAAGAAACTAAAACTTCAAAACAGGATATTTTAGCATGGACTGAATGATGAAATGTCTTGGCATGCACATCATTATACTAATTGATTGATTGATTGATTTTAATGGCATGTCAACACATCTGGGGTTATTTTATACTGAGAAGTTATGGAATCGCATTCAGGAAATGTATATTCAAATTTACATTTTTTGTGTTGTCGTTTCTGAAGAGGTTGTTTTTTTTATTCTTTTTTTTTTTGCACATGGCCCTATCAAATATGAATAATTTTTAAACAGATCTATTTGATAAATAGATGGAAGCACTCCAGGTCATAGTAGACCTGGGAGTAATGACAATAAAGGGGGTACTCCACGTGCTGCAGATCTAGGTCTGCAGCCTCTCTACTATCAGATGTAGTTTAGTGACATACCTATTACACACCTTTTTGTGAGGATTTTAAAACTCTGTAGGAGATAGCATATTCTATGCCTTGCCTACATAGTGAATCATTCTACTGAAATGCCTTCATGTGCACATCCTTATGCTGAGATGTCTTCGCTTGCACATCATCGTGCAGAGATGCCTTGGCAGTCACATCATTCTGCTAACATGCTTTTGCATGCATGTCTTTGTGTTGAGACCTTTTGGCATATTGAGATGCTTGGACATGCACATCATTCTGAGAAACAGTTCTGAAAAGACGAAATTTATCCCAAATGTTCAGTGTATATATTTACTCAACCTCTCCACCACAAATAGGATGCAACACACAGTCATTTTTTAAGCAGATTAGACCAGGTTTGAATTTAGAGTTTTCCTTCTCCTAGACTAGTAGCCTTACCAAGGCTAAAAAAACCCAGTTTGCCTTACTATTTAGCCATACCTAAAAGGAGAACAGATTGATTCAAAGGCATTAGCATGAAGTGAAATGCAAACAGCCTTGTCCAGGGTTTGAACTCAAATCATTGATTCTATTTCCTATAGCAGTAACTGTTATGCAATATTCAGTGTAACAGTGATTAGATCTCAGATTTTCAATGGATTTGAAACATTTTATTAAATATTAAATTAGTTTGTTTATTCCTCAAGAAAAAAAATTGTTGCAAGATGGCATCTTTAAATTGCTCATTGTTGATGCCTATCAAGAAATTGATTTTTATCATTAAGTCTGGCAGTCTTTGAGATCAGGTGCAAATGTCTAATCCATGATAGGGAGAAACATTTAGAAATAAGGTAAATCTCATGTCTGTATCTTTTAATCTGAAATGTTTTTGTGTATGTATGAAGATGGATTGGGATGCAAATCAAATTCTGTCAGATGGCAACATTACCATTTGCTGCTCTTCTCTGCTGATTTGATCTGTTTACAAACTTACCCAAAATATCCACAGATAGTGTATTGGCAAGTAGTCAAATCTTAGGATTCAACTGGTTAAATACCTTCACTGATCCCAACATAGTTGATCCTTATATACTTGAAAACTGATATAAGTATGAAACTGCTATCATTTTGAAAAAGAAAAATAGACAGGAGATTCAGTTTAGCAAAGGTTTGAGGAATATAAAGTCTTAGAATATTCCATACAAGAAGTTTCTATCTTTATATATTTACTCAACTCCTCCACCATGAACAGGATATGACACAAGGTCAATTTTTGAGCAAAGTAAAGCTGGTTTGAATTTAGAGTTGTTTTTCTTTTAGATTACTTGCCTTACCAAGATTACATTATTCAGTCTGTCCTGTTATTTACCATAGCTGCTCAGAGAACTGATAGATTCATTGGTTTCTCATAGGCATCTACACAGAATGAAATGCAAAGTCTCATGTAGGATTTGAACCTGAATTAGCAATTCTATGTCCTACAACAATAGCATGTCTCTTCATGAAATATTCTTTTTTTTTTTTATACTTAGCTTTGATATATTTTGATGAGAAAACTAATCTATACTTTAATTATGATGGAGTCTTGGACCTTTTAGCCTTTTGTCCATTCCTCTACCACTTTAGCCAGATTTGCTGGTGTAAGGTGATTAGCAATTGATGATCAAGATAATTGATCTAATTTTTATTGGTGTTTATTCAGAATTTTTCTGTTTTTCAGTGTAGGGAAGAACATGCTAATAGGCAGGTCAATAGCTAGTCGATTTAGCAGAAACAAAAATGCATCAAAAACAGGACAGAAGTTTGGATGGTTTACAAAGACACCTTTCCTTTACAATCTACTATATTGTTTCAATTATCATATTTGGTTTTAGTATTGGGTAATTAATTTTATGTCAGTCAGTCATAATGTATGATGAGAAATACTCCAAGAAATTTAAACCCATCATCTTCAATTCTTTTTTTTATCCTAATTTAATTTGATCTTCTGTTGTGGCAGAGTGATCTCTTTGGACAGCAGCCAAGCTAAGGAAGGATGAAAAAAAATGATTAAATGAAATAATCTCATCCCTCTATTATACATTGCACTATCTGTGTGTGTGTGTGTGTGTATATATATAATTAGGAAAAAGATTTCTGTATCAAACAAAGTATAAGTATCTAACAGGTTGTTTGAAAATAAATTTATACTTTATGGTTGATACAGAAATCTTTTTCCTAATTTTATATATATATATATATATATCTATATATATATATATATATATATATATGCACACACAGACCTGACCCTTTCACACGAGCAGGATGTGAGAAAAGGTAAAGTTTAGTTAGTTTGAATTCAGAGTTTGCCTTCTCCTAGACTGGTTGCAATACCAAAGTAAAAGAGCCCAATTTTCTTTATTTGTCCATTGCTGGAGAGAGAAGAACTGAATTCATTTTAGATTCTTTGCGATATTACTATTATGTAAAATACAAACAAGTTCATTCAAAATACACATTTGTGTGAGGGTGGGTGGGTATAGATAAGTGTGTGGGTATGTGTGTAGGTGGGTGTGTATATATATATATATATATATATATATATATATATATATATATATATATATATAGTGTGTGTGTGGGTGGGTATGTACATATATATATGTGTATGTGTCTGTGTGTGTATATATTTTTGTCTATATATATGTGTATGTATATTTTTGTTTGTGTGTGTATTTTTACATTTATATATTTATATATTTGTGTGAGTGTGTGTGTCTATATATTTCCATATATTTGTATGTATATATGTATATTTCTGTTTCTGTGTGTGTGTGTGTGTGTGTATATATATATATATATATATATATATATATATATTATATGCAGCCCATTGCCATAATGGGTTGAGTTTCTGTAATGGCTCTGGAGATCCGGGTTTAATCCTGGTGTTATACTTCTAAAAACTTAGACTTCATGCTTTCTTGCATATATTTTTTGTGTATACGTATGAATGTGTATATATATATATATATATATATATATATATATATATATATATATATATATATATTTATTTATTTCTCTGAGTGTATGTATATTCATTGTTTATATGTATAGCTATGTATTAATGTATATATTTTTGTTTGTGTGTGTGTGTGTGTGTATATATATATATATATATATATATATATATATATATAGTTGTAGACGTTCATACATGTATTTGTGTGTACTGAAGTGAATATATGTCTACATGAGTTTATATATATATATATGATAGAAGTATGTGGAAAGTTGGATAAATCAAACATTTAACTCAGATTTAGATGTGTGATATAATGTTTGGTCTGTAATTCATCTTCATGAACTTTTTCAAGATGGACTGTTTTAAAAAATTAAAAAAAAAAAAATTCACAAAACAGTCTTGACAAAGTTTGTGAAGAAGAAATAAAGCCCAAACAAAATATCACATCTAAATCTGAGTTAAGTGTTTGATTTATCCAACTTTCCACATATTTCTCTCATACTTTCAGATTCACTAATAAATCTATCTTTTCAACCTATATATTCCTCTCTTTGTGTGTGTACATATATATATATACGTATACAAACACATGTACATATACATACATATATATATATATATATATATATATATATATATATATATATATATATATATGCGTGTGTGTGTATATATTTTTATGTATATATTAGAGTAAAATGGAAATATGTCCGGTGGGATGTAGATGTAAACTGTGAAATAAAAGAAAGCTTTAAACTTGAAAATTATTTTAGAATTAAACAATATTTTTGTTAATATCCTCAAGATGATTTTGAATTGCAGAAATGTTGGCTTATCTAACATATAGAAGTTTCATCTAAATATTTCATTTTTATCTTTTTTTATATTTTTACTCTGTGAGTGTATATATATGTATATATATATATTCACACACAGACACACACACACACACACACACACACATACAAGTGTTTTTATATCTAAATATACATATGTATGTGTATTTTTATTGGTTGGATTTTGATATATCAACCCTTATAGGTTATTTAATGCCAAATCCTTATACATTTATATTAGATAGATGATATGATAACATTTTGTTGATAAAATTCTTATGAGCCTGAGCTCATCTTTTTGCACACACACTTGAATATTTTCATGTATTGCTATGTAACTAACAATTTAACATCAGTCATTGATTTGCACACATCTAAATGGATATACTTATTATTTGTTAGTGAATAATAGTTTGTTGATTTCATATTTGAATACTCATTGATATTACTATTGTTTCTACACAGCTAAATGGTTTCAATTATTGCTATCTAGCACTAATAATTCTATTTAATTTTAATCTTGTTAGCAGACAGTGATGTGGTTATAAGTTTTGCTATTTAACACTAATCATTGTATTTCAACACTATTCATTTATTTATACAGTTTATGGTTCAAATTATTGTTATATAATACCAATAATTCAATTTAGATGCACATTTAAAGAGTTTCAAGTATTGCTATTTAATGCTAATTGTTCTTGTCTACATTACTCATTCATTTGCACACAGTTAAATGATTCCAAGTATTGCTATGTATCCCTAACAATTCAATCAAACATTAGTTATTTGTTTACACACAGTTAAATGATCAAAACAGTTCTATTTCAAACAATTCAATTTAGCATTAGTCATTTGTTTGCACTCAGTTTAAATGTCAAACAGTTCTATTTGACTCTATAAGGTGTTGTCCAGTTAGCTGTGGCTGAAGAATACACTGATTGCTTCTCTGCAGAGGTGAAAAAACCCCTCTCTCTCAACGAGTGTCCAGGAGATGACACTAAACAATCTGATGGTGAGGTTCCAGTAATGCTAGAGCTTTGGGGAATATGTAGTACCCCTTCATTACCATTGCTCCCTGGTCCACTTTGGCCTTAAGTGGTAGCACATGATAGGGTCCTATCTATGGGTCAAATAGAACTAAATTGTGTACTTATACTCAACTGAATTGTTTGAAATAGAACTGTTTTGACATTTAACTGTTTGTAAACAAAAACTATACTTATACTGAACTGAATTGTTTAAAATTTAATTCAGCATTAAATGACCTGGGTTGATAACACTGTAAAACAAAACAATCAACCAACCAACCTATCAGGTACTACCACTGTGGGTCAGAGTGGACCTCGGAGCAATGGCAATGAAGGGGTACTCCACATTCCTCAAATCTCCAAGCCTCGCCATCAGATATCCGGGACACTCATTGAGAGGGGGGTCTTAACTCTCTGCAGAGATGTAGTTGGTGTATTCTACAGCCCCAGTTGACTGGACTGGTGTGTATATGTATATATATATGTATGAAAGTATAAAGTTGCACATTGGTTGACAGGTCTGTCATAATGAGGTGACAAATGACTTTAAAGCAATAGTTAGTGAACTAGTGTTGCAGATTGTTACTTGTATAGTGATTCTAATCCTATTATGTAACATGCCCTTGTAGTCTTGATTTATAGTTAGGTATATATATATATATATATATATATATATATATATATATATATATGCACACCTAACCATATTGTGGGACTAATGAGAATGATGGAAGTAGAATCTGTGTTTTTTTTTTTTTTTTTTTTTGGCATTTTCAGTTGAATTTGATAATTGTTTCATCTTGAGATGGTTCTTCAGTTAGAACTTCAGTTTCTTGATAATCATTGTTGTTTGTGAATTCATGTGATGGATAATCCTGATATAAAGAAAAAAATTAAAAATTATCCCTGCAACTAAACCAAATAGATATACTACATTTTCTGTGACATGTACAATGAGTATTTTCAGTGGTCTCATCCATTGCTAAATTCACAAAGAAAAATTCAATATGAAACACCTTCAAACGTCATATTCTTGGATGCAGTAGTATCTGATATGATCTTTCTGAACCTAAATTATTGGGCTTATCATGTCTAGTAAAAACACACTCAGCCTAAAATATTGTTTTTTTGGGCTCAAGGGGTTATGATTCATATAAATTTACAAATTTTCATAATGAGCCTTTTCTCATTATTGAACAGAAACTACATTTTAAAAAATTTTCTTGGAATGTAAGTCAATTTATGCAACCCTATTTGCCAGCAAAGGGTTAATGATTCCTTTGTATATTTTTGTTTCTTGATTGATGTTAGTTTCTGATCTTGCTATTGTTGTTAATAAGGATTTGAACCAAGAAGTTAAACTTTCTCTTTATATCAGTAAGAGACGTATTAACCTTTCTCCTGGTAAGACCCACCCTGATTTTGTGAATTAAGTTACTTTGGTCATATGATCAGTTCTTAGAAGTTGTTACTCATTATGAACTCTTCTGGTGATTCCCCTGAAAAAAAAATCATAGTTTATAGCTATACACCACAACAGGTTTTTAATAAGATCTGTCATCACTTTAGAGATATATAGCATTATCTGTGTATAATAGGATGACTCAAAACCTTTTCCGTATTTTATTATGTACTAGTTTGCCGCACATATATTAGGTGAATAAAGTGTAAGCCATTGTTGATAGTATCCTGGTTGTTGATCCACTGACACGTTATGCATTGTTTCACTCAATGCTTTATGAGTTAAAACTTGGCCATAATGCTGTGGAAGTATTATATCCCTACATTAATGGGTATGTCTCATTCCTCATAATTATGTGGGGGGTGTCCTCGTGGTGTAATGGTTAAAGTGATGGACTGTGAAATCGTAGTAAGCGAGTTCAAACTCCAGTTGCACTATTACGTTCACTTTCGGGCAAATACCCTTGGGAAAGGTATGAACCCCCTTATCCTCCCAGCTATGGGTTAAATAGTACCACTACTGTTCTTCTAGGAGAATAGCTTTGGCATTAAATAACCTACAAAGGTTGATATGCCATTAAACAAAGAAACCAAACCAAACCATCATAATTATGTTGGACTCTATTGTGAGGTGGGGAAGGGGTATTATGCTGACTAAGTAGTCACCACGAGCAGAGGTTTACCTTCTTCACGCCGCTGGCAAGTATTGTATTTTGTTAATGTTAAAAAGATTTTCATTTCATTTCTAACCTCTGTTTTGGTTATTTATCATTCAGTAACCTTTTGTTAGGTTACAACAGAAAGCAACCAAAAATATTTGTTGGACAAAAAGTGAAGGCACAGTTGATCACAGTATGCCACTTTGAGGGTTGAAAAAATTTTGTTCAGGTTGCAAGAACAATGGATTCTGAGGCTGTGCTGCAAGCCATGTAGATAAATCTGGTAAACAGTAAGAGAGCTCAGAATCCCTCAGTCATGTGTGATTTGTCATTTTCATGGCCTTAGTAAAATCATCCAGGGCTGCTGAATTGTGCCTCACGTTATCAAAACATTACAAAATCTTTGACTACATTTGGGTGCCACAGGGTGTCATCAGTGATGTGATTTGCTTGGGTCATTGGGGAGTTTTGGGTCTTTCGACATCATACTCCCTTTACCAAGCAAACTGTATCAGAGATGATCAGTCTCTGATATGCCCTCTAGTTTATACAAAAAGAGAGAAAAGAAAAAATCAAAAGAAAAAAGTTCTGGCTATTTATTCATTTGGACAATTATAGACCACTCATCTGTACATCTAATCGCTTGTTGCTAACTTTTGACTCAGCCTAGTATTAGTAAGATTCTTTGTGTGTTTGTGTTTGCATCAAACTATTTAATAAAGGAATTTTGCCCCAGTCCATCACACTAGTATAAGAATTCATTAGATAATAATTTTCTAGAATTTTCTAGAAGAAAACTGAAAGCATGTCGAATTTCTCTTCATGAATCAAACATCTTTGTCATCACGGATCCTGTAAACTAGTTTGGTCATAGAGGTACTACTCATGTAGTATGTCTTAGACAGGAATAGCCTGATGAAGCCCATCTCTTTTCAAGTCTATAAAGGTTAAAGTATCTAGTCTTCCCAACTATTTACCCATTATTGGAGGGAGAATATTTAAATTAATACATTTCCCAAGAGTATTAGTGTCATATAAAATGCAAACAGCCTTGTCCAGGGTTTTAACTCAGGTCACCATGTCAATTTCCAATGATGATAACCATTACACAATGTGTGCTTGATACTTGAGTATATATAAATTTAGATTGATTTGAATTCAGAGTTTTCCTTCTCCTAGATTTGTTCACATACTGTTGTAACCTAACAAAAAGTTACTGGATGAGAAATAACCAAAATGGAGGTTGAAAATGAAATGGAAATATTTATATCATTAACAAAATACAATATTTTCCAGTGGCGTGAAGAAGGTAACCACTGTTCATGGTGACTACTTAGCATATTCTACCTCTTCACAATTGTCCAACACATTTATAAAGAATGAGACATACCCATTAATGTTCATTGGTAGGGTATATAACACATATACTAAAGTTAAAGAGCCCTACTATCTACTCATTGCTAGAGGGAGAATAGTTGGATTAGTACTTTTCCCTAAGATTCAAACCGCCTCATTCAGGATTTGAACTTGAATAGCCAAGTTCAGTTCCTATCACAATAAGCATTATACAACTAGTGCCTCTATCTTTGAATCATTTAAAGAAATCTAAAACTCTTTCATGCACTGTTTTTATTATTCCACATACTTCCTATTGTTCTCATTAACATGCTGTATAATTTCTCTCTGTTTTATATATATATATATATATATATATATATATATATATATATAAAATTGATTAATTTTTTATATATATATATTATTATTATTATTATCATCAACATTATTTCGGCCACCTTGAGCTACCAAAACTGTGTTATCACCCCTGGTTGCCGGCTGATGAGGACAGGGTATTGCACGTGCTTTCACACATTGTATGAGGAAAAATATATATATATATATATAAAATTGATTAATTTTTGATATATGTATATATTATTATTATCGACATTGGCCTTCTCATGAACTGGTATTATTAACCTTATTATGAATCAAATCATTCACCTGAAAAGTTAAATTTTTCTCAAAAATATGAAAAATATATTTATCTACAAAAATAAACTTAGTTCACAAAACTGAATCTTTAATGTTTTCATTTAACTGTTTTATATTTTTAAAAAAATTTTTGTTTTTTGCCTATGTTCAAGTCACTGGTTATTAATTCACCAAATTTTAGAATAGAAATAAAAATAAACAATGATTTATGCCAGAAAGTTATTTATACCATATATGCTCACAAATAATGTGGCTTTCTGAGATCTACATTTTAGCCTGATATTAGGGGTTTGCATCATACACGAGATACAAACTTTGTGTGTGAATAGTTGGCCAAGGTTAGATCTAAGTAGTGTCAGATGATACTTGAATATATGTATTTACCTAACCCCTCTGCATGGACAGAATGCAACACAAAAGGTAATTTTTACATAGAGTACAACTGGTTTGAACTCAGAGTTTCCCTTCTCCTCCACTGCTTACCATATCAACGTTAAAAAAAACCCATCTGCCCTACCATTTACCCATAGCTTGAGGGAGGATAGTTGGATTCATTCCTTTCCCAAGGGTATTAGCACTATGTAAAATGCAAACAGCCTCATCCAGGGTTTGAACCCAGGTTGCTGTTTCCATTTCCTTCACTAATAACCATTACAGCATGTATGTCTGATACTCAAGTATATATGGTGATTTAAATTTGTGAAATTTTAATGGGTACAACTTATCATAAAGTCACAGAAATGATTTGGAAAGAATAGATTCAGGACTTGTCTTTATACTTTGAGAAGTTTTTGTAATTCTGTGTCTTATTTAGAGTATTATCCTTGTTTTAATTTATACATTGCCTATTTTTCATATTGTATACACCTGATGTACTAATGCAATGAATCTTATATAACTTAGATTCAGATAGAAAAGTATTGTCCAATGAGAGCTATATCTCTGCATTCTATGAGAAAATGTTTAATAATGTTGAATGTTGACATGTTATATTCTGGTTGTTCTGCTTGGAAGAAGTGTGAAAGTTTATTTCAACATAAATATGAAGAATCTATTTGAAAATGTTGACATTTTGTCCTTTTTAAAAGAAATAAAATTATACCAAAAATTATAAATGTAAATATTATCAATACTATACTAAGTAATTGTTAAAGAACTATCCCAGAGGATTTTAATAAATCAATGAAACAAAATATTAAAGAAAAAACCCTCTTAAATAACTATACAAAAATGTGAATATAAATGCCCAATGTAAACAATTTCCTAACCTCCAGGCATAAAATAACCTCAAAAATGTTGACATGTCATTTCAGTCAATCAATCAATCAATTAGATTCATTTACATAATTGTTCAGTTTTTCAAACAATTCAAAGTTAAGTTCATTTTTCATGACACTACTTACACATCTTATTTTCTAAAGAATTAAATATGTGATATATAAAGTAAATATTTCTTGAAATTCAGAGATGAATTTAATTTGATGGTTAAGAAAAATATCAAACTGTAATGGTAAGTTTTATTAATTGGAAGAAATATACCAAAATGTTTAAATTAATCTTTCTTTATTTTTTTCTCATTTCAGTCAGTCGCTTGTTTTGCGAATCTGAATCTTTCAAGATGTACCTCATTCTTGATGTTAACACTCAGATCTACCCTGTGGAACTTGGTAAGTTTAAGAATCTCTGTAAAATTTTTCTTTAAGTCTTTTTCTATACCTTCTTTCTCTTTACCCTTATTTTAAGCTTCCAAATCCAGAATACCTTTTAATTTAGCTAACTGAAATATTCTTGAGTTAGAAATATCTAAATTTACTTCACAAGGACATACAGTACATATCAAAAATTGATTTCAAACTTTATCTATACATTCACTTCCTACACAAGAAAATAAAAATAAAATCTTATTTAGTTCTTGTCACAGACAACTTTTGAAAATCATTGTTAAATAATGAATTAGGTGCATCTATTATTTGAGAAGTAGTGTAAATAATTTTAAAAGATTTTAACTTTTAAGGTCAACACAATGTAATCGACAGTTCAAGGTCAGACTTTCATTGGAGGAGTTAAAGCCAGGTCACGAAAGCCCTTGAAGTTAGGAACTTTAAATCGGTCAAGAATCGCGGAAGCAAGTGGTTGATGATGTTTGGATTTGTGACCTGGGTAATGTAATTGAAGAAGACTTAATGAAATTAATAAAGTTATGTGTACAGCTAAAAAATTCTTTGGGTTATTCATCTCTATGAAACAGTGTGGAGGTTTAGCCATTGAAGAAGAAGCAAGTAAAGAATAGAGGGGAGATGTTAATAGAATAATTGCTGAGGATTTAATTTCTCGTTCTGTATGGTTGTTACTTTCTATTAAAGTCCATTTGGCAAAGTGTCCTGGGTATGCCAGTAAACTGTGTTCAGTGGTGAAACTCTAGTTCTTGGCATCTTGGAAGGGTTAAGTATCCTTTGTTGCCATAATTCCCAAGTCTACTCTGACCTAGAGTGGTAATATCTGTTAGAGTCCCATCTATAGGTTAAATATATCAGTTTGAAAATTATTTGTATTTGATAAGAATACTTGAAATCATAACTGTTCAAATTATTTGTATTAAGAATAGTTAGTTGAAATCATATAATTGCTTGAAATACTTGAAACTATTATTATTAGATAGAAATTCTTGAAACCATATAATTATGTACAATCAGAGGGTTATTATTAAATAGGAATAGTTACTTGAAATCATTATCTATGAATTTTTAGTTTTAGGAATACTTGAGATGATATAGCTGGAGGTGCCCGTGGTGTAATGGTTATCGTCGTAGGAAATGGACACGGCGACACGAGTTCAAATCCTGGATGAGACTGATTGCATTTCACATAGCACTAATACCCTTGGGAAAGGTATAAATCCAATTATTCTCCCTCCAGCTATGGGTAAAATAGTAGGGCAGACTAGGTTCTTCAGCCTTGGTGAGGCAACTAGTCTAGGAGAAGGAAAACTCTGAATTCAAACCTGTTAAACTACGCTTAAAAATTGACCTTGTGTCATATCCTGCCTGAGCGGAGGGGTTGGTAAATATGGATATGGATATAGCTGCAAATTATTTGTAGATAGAAATAGTTACTGGAAGATATATTTATTTACAGATTATTATTATTAGTTAGTTAAAACTATATAATGGCTTGCAATAACGACATAAAAATGTATTTTGCTTTAAATAACCCAATACAGTGGACATGTTGTAAAACTATCTTTGCCTAGGATATATCTAATGTTTCGTTTCCTTATTTTGCAAGTGAAAAATAGAAAACCATATCCAAGCCATTTGTTGGAATTTGGGCCTTACTCCTCTGCAGAAATGCAGTTGGTGTATTCTCCAACCCCAGCTGACTGGGCTGGTTAAAACTTTGATATAAAATCAAGTGACATCTTATTTACATCAAAGTTCAATTTTCTATTTTTCAAAGAAACTTTATAATATCGAAGATTTTAGTCATTACTTTAAAATTATAAAAAGCACTAATTCTTTCACAAAGTAAAAAAAAAATTCATCCTAATATTTATCAGGCAGAAATATCTCCTTTGTCTCAATGAAAATATTAGATTAAAGCTAGTTGTAACTTGAGAGAATCCCAGATTTGCTGATTTTTAAGATAGATGATGCATGTTTTTTATGATAATTACAAACTATTGGACATGAATTTATGTAAAAAAAAAAAAAAAAATACATGAAAAAGTGATAAAAGTTTGTGTTTCAAGAATTTGTGATTAAGCAGAAATTTTACAACAAAAAGTTACCATACCTCAGAAGCTGAACTTTAAGAACAGCTTACAACAAAAGTAACTGACCAATCTAAACTGGTAATAGATTACATTAAATGACATTATTTATTCTATTTTTCTCTTAAATTCACATTACTGTGAGTCTTTGTAAGTAAGCAGACTAACACTGTTTTGTGAAAGTGAATTATATGGAAAAAAAATAATAAAACCCGGGTGTTTGAATAATCATTATTTTCTCCTGTCTCATCAAAAAAAAGTTATAAAAAAAAACAATACTAGATTTTATGAGTTTATTGCAATTTTAAAAGCATTTTTCAGACAGAAATCATTGTAAATGTCTACAGTATTTTAGGGTGCCATGAGCATTTCTAATAAAATAACCCCAGATGAGTTGACATGCCATTAAAACCAATCGATCATCTCATTTTGTTTCATTTTCAGGTTCTTTAGATTTTATGATCTGTCCTAAGTAGTTGTATTCTTTCAGAACTTCTCCCCCAAAACATTGTTGATTGGTGATATGCATTTCTTCTTTTGAGTAGAAAAGATGACTGATGAAATTCAGATTTTTCTAAGCTGTGATCATTTTTATACATATAATTTGTATTCAACTATTGAGTTTTATATGACAAGATCAGAATCTTATTAAAGTCTCAGTGTTTAAATACAGATATTATCCTCTTAAGTGGATTTTTTTTATCATAATTCACCATCCCATATTCCACTAAAGTATAATGTGATAATTTTAATTTTTCTGTCAATTTGAGGCAGATTCATTTGAAAGTTAAGGAATAGCAATGAATACTATCAGTTGATAAATTAACCTGTCAAAAATTTACTGAGATATCATTCATATGAAATACAATGCAGTGACATTGCCAAAACACAGGGTTGAATTAGAGACCTTTTGACTTATTTCAGCTGATGAAAGGAGTATGTTAATTAATAATGTTTATTCAAGCAAATCACAGCTGTAGAAAGACTCAGTTGATCAACCTACAAAAGTATCACTTGTATTTGAAACCAAATTGATACCAGTATTAAAAATCAGATTGGACTAATTATCTGTCAATCATCAATTCTAACACTTTTCTAACTGACATATTTTGGCGAATGGGCTTTTTGGTTTATCTATTTTTTACTTTTGTTTTATATGGTTATTTTTGGGAAATTACAATTAAAATAGAATAATAAGCTTTTGTATGCATTTAGAATATGAGAGTACATGAAAGGTGAATTAGATACTGTATTTAAGAAATTTGGAAATTTACTGATCCACACACGCACACACACACACACACACACACACACATAAGGTTGGCTAAATTTTAATGTATATCACACACTATTGTGTAGATTATCCATTTGATGATTTTATTGAGATTAGATCAGTTAGCTAGGAGTGGGCTGTTAGATTTATGGAATTTTATATAGTTTATGAATTTGATAACATAAATGAAAACAGTTAACTCTCAAGATTGAATATATATATATATATATATATATATATATATAGGCTGAAAAAGTCATGTGAGGATGTCATATCTACTGTTGACTTTTTTTACTAATAGGATTGAAGCACTGTATCAGTGATGGAAGAACTGTATGCATTGTAAGTGGGGACTATGTTAAAAAATATACCTCATTTGGTCACATTCCATTAAAATATTTTGGTCATGCTATGAGCTGTGTGTGTTTGTGTTCAAAATGAGACTGAATCTGTATTTAGCAAGATAAAGATGAACAATGAAAGATGTCCTCCACATTCTCAAATCTTTGAATTTTCAGTTTAGGAAACAAGAAAAAGTTGTAAGGAGTTAAGTCTAGTGAGTATGGAGCATGCTGTACTTCAAAAAGTATTAAGACTTGTCTCCAGTTTGTTTAGACATCATCACTTTTTGAATACACCTAATGTAGGTGTGTGTATGTCTGTCTGTCTGTCTGCGTATATATATATATATATAATTAATAATAATAAAAACAAATTTAAATGAAAAATGCTTAATGCTTTTATAATAAAGTAATTTTAAGACTTAAAATTTTTAATTCATTATTTTGTGTTACTCCTTCCATTACTCTAAGTTTCATGAGTCCTCAAATTTAAAATGATTTTCCATCTGATGATTGTAGTAACATGTGAAACTCAAAGTAGTGAGTAGAGTATTCACCAATAGTTTTGGAGACCGGGGTTCAGTCTCAGTCCAAGTCATACCAAAGACTCAAAACATGGTACTTGATGGCTCCTTGCTTAACACTCAGCAGTATAAGGTACAGATCAAAGGTAAGTGGAGCAATCCAGGGAAATGAGTAGTGCCCACCCTTACACCTTGGTGTAGTAGTTATTGAAAAAGGAACCTTTAGGTCACCCTCGACTATGGTTAATTTACTTACAACTTATTTACCCAATCTCTCCACACAAGCAGGATGTGACATAAGGTCAATTTTTATGTGGAGTTTAACATGTTTGAATTCAGTTTTCCTTCTCTTAGACTGGTTGTCATATCAGGGTTAAAGAACCCTATCTGCCCTACTATTTACCCTTAGCTGGAGGGAGAATAGTTGGATTCATACCTTTCCTAAGGGTGCTAGCACTGAGAGAAATGCTAACTACCTTGTCCAGGATTTGAACTCAGGTTGCCAAGTTGATCTCCTCTAATGATAACCATTATATCACAAGCCTTGTGTGTGTGTATATATATATATATATATATATAACCTTGGTCTGGCACAAGTTATAAAAGCATAGCACTCACTGATTTATTATAGCTGCTTCAAA